>KZ454132.1:132178-155639 GCA_002786265.1 Apostasia shenzhenica
GCCACCGGCATAGCCACCGGCATAGCCCCCCGGCTCCGGCGAACCAGAGGCAGCTGCTCCGAAGGAGTCGTCGTCCGTAGATTTCGCATTCGTTAGTGTACGCTTCTCTATATTTTTCTCATTTTTAAGCTTCAGCCCTGTTTTATGGGTTTTTCCGCCAAATTCTTGATTCAGCCTAGGTTGCTTCCCGACGGCACGCCGGACATTCAGATACGCTCTGCCTCCGGCGGCCAGAAGCTAAGGGATATAATGCTCGACGGCAACATAGATCTCTATGGACCCTACGTATGAACTCTCTCTCTCTCTCTCTCTCTCTCTCTCTCTCTCTCTCTCTCTCTCTCTGTTGGTCTCTGTTTTCTGATATCCCTGTGCATGAATGTTTTGCAGGATGCGCCGCTATCGAACTGCGCCGGCGGTGGCACCTGTGGGACTTGTATTGTAGAGGTAAATTGAAACTATGAGGTTCTTTAAACATCTCTTTAAACATTATCCCTAAGTAATAAAGAAAAAAAAAATCAAATTGTTGCTGCAAAATGAAGGTGGTTGAGGGGAAGGAGTTGCTAAGTCCGCGAACAGATAAAGAGAATGAAACCCTTAAGAGGGTAACCATTTATATAAGCCTGTAGATTATCAAAAAAGAATAAAATTACTTGATCAATTTTAGTGTTATAACAAAGCATTGCTCTGTTTATGGAAATTACAGAAACCAAAATCATGGAGATTAGCCTGCCAAACCACTGTTGGAAACAGAGATTCTACAGGACAAATAACTACTGAGCTTTTAAATCTGCTTAAATCTTCTCCAATCTTTCAAAAACGCTTCTTTTTCATTGCTTATTTGTTCAGGTTGTGATCCAACAACTCCCTGAATGGAAGGTGATTGATTGGGAATAGACTGTCATCTTTCTGGAATTCGTTTTATGTAAGTGTGCCAAGAGAATCTTTAAATCTTAGGATGCAGATCTTTGAGAAATTTTGCAGCAATCATTCAGAGAAGATATGCATTGAATGAGTTTTCTAGATTTATAGTGTACAAATTTTTGTGTGGCATGTATGTAAATGCCCCAAATTCTATCAAGATATAAATGAACTCAAAAGATGATTCCACTCGTAAGTGTTTCTCAAACATAATCACAGTCTGTATTCATATAAATGCTCGTACATGTATAAGCTTTATTTCAAGTTTACAATGATGTGAAAATGGAGCGGACTTAATTTGAGTTGGATTAATCTTGCATTGTAGAAAGCTGTTTTTTCTTCAAAAATTTTCAGAGATTCATGCTGGTACTTCACAGTGATTCAGCAGTTCAGAGAGAGTAATAGAAGTGAAAGGCTTCAGAAAAGATTTCCTCCGAAGATCTAGCTCACGAGAAACAAACCTCATAGTTGGTCTCCCCAGTGGGTTCACACGTGTGCATGCCAACGCCATTGCAGCCGACACAACTATCTCCTCCTGAAGCTCAGGCTCCGGAGGTGGGAGACGACTGTCAACCGCATGCTTCAGCAATTTACGTTGACCTTCAATCGTAGCCAAAGACAATATCAGCTCTCCTGGATGTGCTCCGGTTATCACCTCCATTGCCACCACTCCAAAGCTGTAGACGTCGCATTTCTCAGTCACTACCATGGTGTAAGCCAGCTCTGCGAAATCAAGACCGTTGATTAAAAAAGAGTCTAGTTTTGGTCAAAATGAAAGTGGACTTTGTTGTGGCTATATCTTATAAGCTTAAGCTCTTAGAACAATTAATAGCAGAGCCAGAAGTCTCAAATTCGAACTCCAGTGTCCTCCAATTATCTTATAGCATAAAATTAAAAAAAACATTTATACTAAATTCTGTGCTATAAAACAAATAAACTTACGCATGAGAAGGAAACAATCTCACAGCACTTTCACAAACTTCAAGAATTGTTGTCATTGCTACGAGGATTAAAGGCAACTGATAAAACATTACTCTAAAGGAAGGAAGCTGGTGGCTTCTATAGTGACACAACGAGCAAAAGCTAAATGCCAACCACCAAACGTCATTTGTGAGGAAGAGGATGGAGAGAAGTTGGAGTAACGCAATGGCAAGTAGGCTGAGCTTAGCATGCTAACACCTCAGAGGCGAAGATGAGCAAGGCTACGAGGATGAAGGTATAGTAGATATTCAGAGAATAAAGGTGCCCTAGAATATAAATTGTCCCTGGGTTGTAACCTATAAGCTTATAGTTCCAGGTCAGTTGGTAATAAAAAATTTAACAGTTTCAATCTTTATGTGAGAAAAAAATGTAACTAGAGCTGAAATTGGGGAACACTAGGATGTAATATGGTAGATTGGTTCAACCAACAATTGAGAGAAGGCTTAGAAAGAACAGAGGAGCAGTAAAGATTACCTTTGACCCCAGCAGATTTCAATAAAGTACAACGGATCTAGTAAATCTAAAGTAAATTGGGCAGTTATTTTAACTGAATTCAGCACACAACCAAGATTAAGAAAATATGCTAAATCTAATACTGTTTTTTTTTTGCCTCTATTGTTACCTTTAAAGTCACTCATATACTAAGTAATGTTAACTGTGTAGCTCATTTTTAGCTCTCTTACCAATATTAGGTGATTTTTTTGTGAGATAAGAGGTATCACCCATCCCTAGTGATTTTTACAATATTCTTAAAAGAGATGTTGACGCAATATTTTGTATTTGCTTTAAGTCTAATACTATGGTTTTATCCCATCTTTTAGAGGAAACTCTGAAAATGAGAAACTTTGATAGCTTAGACAAAGCTTGGTAAACAGAAAATACATAAAATGTAACATCTTGTGATTTAAGTATAGAGGTACCATCCTATAAACTTTAAGGAACTACATGACTTGAACATTTTCCAGGAGGTCACCTATCTCAGTAATACGCTAGCTCAAGCACGCTTAACTTTGAAGTTTCTCATTATTAACTTTATGATTTTTCCCAAAATGCGCCTCTATCATTTGAGATCACATTACTTATACAACTCAAAATCTCTCTCCCTTTTTGACATGGGATTCTTATGTCTTTCTAACCACTATTTATCGGCCTATACGCTTGCTAGGAGCTGCACTTTGCCTTAGTGATTCCTTTCTGTTAAGACATCACTCGGCAATCACTCTCTGTCTTCTTCAGCCACTAGTGTCACATAGAATAAAAAATTGTGTGGGAGTAGTTACGTCAACCTCTTTGGCAAAATTATTGTAGTGTTCAATGAAAAATTAACATTAAAGCATTATTAGAATTTCGTAAGAGTGAGTTACTCATCTTCATGCTATATAGGAGGGCCACTTAGAGAAATAGTGTGTTGCTATTAAAATTAATACTATGAGAGATCTTTTCTTTTGAGGAACAAGATTGTTGTGAGTTCTTAAGGGATAGCACTTAAGTGGTCCATCGGTAATGATAAGTTCCAACAGTGAAGACCAGCAAAGAAATACGGTGGCGTAGACAACCGATCATCCAGAAGGATTACAACCTCTTGAAAGTCTTCATGTTGAAAAAGAGGAATGGTAGAGAAGTCTATCGATCATCTAAAAATATTTGGGCTCTAGGCAAGAGAACTTGACCGTACTCTCATATTCAGCTAGTTACATGGTGACAACCATCAAAAGTTGTTGTCCTCACATTGATATTATGCAAGAAATCGTGCATTGTAATTTCTACTTCTTATACAAAATCCTAGTGGAAAGGGAGTTTGGTATAGTCAAATAGCTATAGCTATTTAAATTTGTATGGTTCTTTGAAGAGCATAATCTTAAAAAAAGTCATCTCTGAGGTTTTAATCTGTCTTGGGTTTCTGCATATTTAATTTTATAATTAAAATTTATTTAAGACTAAAAAAAAATTCTAAACTAAATAAACCAAAACTAATATAATTAAAATAATATTAAACTAAACACTCTTTAATTTCAACGAAACTAAACAAATGTACCCCTAAGGAGTTAAATCACTATCAGCGATTCAGCGTGGCTGCTTCAATTTGAAGTTATTTGAAGGAAATATGTAACAAATAATTCACTCCACAATTTAACCATAAATATTACGAGATGTTGAAATCCATTATGAATGAATCCTTCTTTGAAGGAATCATGTGAAACACGAATCTACTGACCCCAAGCGTAGCTTATGAAAAGCCAAGTTCAGCATGGAAAAAGAGAGAACAACTTGCAGGAAGTGATAACTCTCAAGTGCTTTACAACTTAAAGAGACCTAAAGCTTCAAAATTGTGGCTGAAATAAGCTCAGCATACATTTTTCGAGCTTAAAATACACGAAATGGTTAGGCTTTAAAGCGGCTGTCAATCGCTCTCTACCTTAAAAAAAAATTTGATCGAAGTCATCTGACACAAAAGAGAAGAAAAGAAGAAACATGATAAGATGGTTTCTTCCACAAAAAAAAAGACATAATTACATATATATATATATATATATCACTAAAATTTAATTATTTTATATATTTAGTATTATATAATAATTATTAAAATCATATGAAAATTACATCACATGTATATTTCATGCCACAAAATTATGACATAAATGTAATACAAGTTATAATTTTCATATAATTTTAATAATTAATATATAATATTAAATATGTAAAATAATTAAATTTTAATAGTATGCATGTAATCGTCCCCAAAAAGAAAATCTGATCATCCTGGCAGTCTGATTTGTCGTGGCAAGACGAGAGAACAAGAATTTGACTCTCAGAATCTCTAGCAATTGTTGAATTCGGCCGGTAGAGATTAAAACGGAGCACAATTCTCATTGCCGCAAAGCTAATAAGCTGGAACATAAGATTCCAGCATCAGCTGTGCACGCGTTGGCGAAGTGATCTCGACGATGAGGTAAGTGAACTTCCACTTCTTTTCGGAATCGTCTTTGAACATTTCAGCAAAGACCTTTCCAGCTCCATGAGGTCCTCTGATGTAAAAGTTTACCTGCATGTACAAGAAATATGGGGACTAATAAATGCCATAAAAGATTATTGAAAAATTTGTTGATATGAACTTCACAAAGATGCATGTTAAAACAAGCTCACAATAGTATTATGAAGGGATATGAAGAAAAATGCAGATGAAAAAAAAACCATTAGTCCTAAGAGGTCTTCTGACAAATATTCTCTTACGTCTCTACTCTATAGATATAAAGAAAATTCTCACTTCAACATATCAAATCCCACAAAGATTTCACCTCCTTTTTTTTTGGATCAAGAGGCAGTTCAATCTCAATCGTCCACATAGCAATATAATCAACTCAAAATGAACCCATTAACCAAATTAAACTAGCCAAAGCAGTCTGAATAAGTCAAGAGCTCAGTTCAATTGAAAATGAATCTGATTAACCGTGAAATACACTTCGGTTACTCAAGGGAGCACTACAAGTTACTCGTTAGTTCAATCTTCCGACTCCTAGTTCAAGTCAAGATACCTTCAACATAACCCTTAACGGATTACTCGAAATATGCCTTTTGTAGGCTCATAGCTTCTGGAGATGATCAACAACTCATATTGGCCATCTATGCTTTAATCTTACCATCTATGATAATCTGCCTAATAGACAACATAATTTTCCCTCTCCAAATCAAAGATCCTGTCATTATCACACCCCCAAACTAACTCTGAGAATTAGTGTGAAGAAAGACTCTTGTGCCACATCATGGATTTGACGTCACATTTGATTAAGTTATCCAAAAAGTTTTGCTTGCATCTCTATCAAGCACACACTCCAAGATACCCAACAGTTCAATCCTCCAACTTCCAGTTGAAGTCAAGATACCTTCAGCAAATCCTTTAAGAATTGCTCGAAATAAGCCTTTTGTAGCTTCTCGAGATGGTTAGCAACTTATGTTCACCATCCACAATTAATCTATCATACACGAATCATCAGCCTAACAAACAACATTATTCTCTCTCTAATTCAAGGAATATCTAATTATTACCATAGTCTAGCCAACTTTGAGAGAATGTAGGGACGTCGCATCACCCTAGAAGCTTGGGGTTCTACCAGAATGTCCGCCACATTCAACCTCATATTAATTCTTCATGATCCCCATTTCTTTGCCTATAAATAGAAGGATCCTTGCTTACAAGCAAGCAGATGCAAGATCATCACAGAAGGAAACCAGAAATCCATTGTTCTTTCCATTGAGATACTAAGAAAAACCTCTGTAATCACCTTTGCGAACTCTCTTTTCTCTCATTTAATAGATTTTCCTTGACTTGACCCCTAGATGTACGACCTCTTTGCAACAAGTATATCTATGTATTATTCTAATTGCTTTGTTTTCTTTTCTTTCATTCTTGTATTTTTTTCTTTCACAAAAGTATGAACTGATTCTATAGATCCATAGGCTCCAAAAACAACTCTTCTCCTGTCCATGACCACCCCTTGATAATAGTTTAGGACAGCTACTTTAAAAAATAGTTCAAATTTCAATGTTCATCCAAAAATTGATTAGTAGTGTTTAAAAATTCCGACATTTCCTTACACAAACAAGGAGATAACAAAGCCCAAAACAAAGTTTTTGTCTAACTTGGTGGTCATAAATCATGCTTTAGAACACCAAAAAGAATGAAAAATGTTAAAATAAGACATGTAACAAGTCCAAAAGTGTATAACCTCAACATGTTCAACACCGCCTTCATCTTTCCAAACCCTGTTTGGAATCCGTTGTCGAGCCGCACGATTTCTGCTTTCATGGCCATAGCCAGTAACAGGTGAGCCGATTCTTACTGTAACCTAAGTATCAAAACCCTATCATTATTTCAATAAAAGACGTGAAACATTTTTGCATAGAAAATGCAATTTATGTTCTATAGAGTACGAAGTGGTTAATAAGTCTACTACAGACTTGATTGTCATTTTGAACCCTTGCAAGTGCTTTGCCAAAAATTTTGTACCTGTAGAATGAGAGAAATTGCACCTAAATGAGGAAATGTTTCCAACATTTTTTTTCCAGAAATTGTAAATTATAACAAACTAAAAGAGAGAATTTCATGGGTTTGAGTAAGATTGTTAAAATCTTTCAAAACTCGAAACTCGCTCAAATTTTGTCTCAACTCAAACTCGACTTGAGTCTTTTCGAGTCGAGTTTTGAGTCAAGTTTCGAGTCACATGGAAGACTCGAATTATATTTCGAGTCGAGTTTGAGTCGAGCTTGACCCGCTCGAAATGATTTTTGAGTTGACTCAAATATATATATATATTATATAATTAGTGTTATTATAAAATATGAATATTGATTGGATGTGGTGGTTAGCTTCATTCTTTACATATTGAGTAATCCAAGTTCAATTCCTACAATGAGCACACTTTCATTTTTTTTTTTATTTTAATTAAATATAATAACATAAAATAAAATTTATTATTTATATAAGTTAAAATAAAATTTATTTTGAGTCAATTCGAAGTATATTTTGAGTCAACTCAACCTCATGTCATTTCGAGTCCAGTTAAAAAAATTCGAGTCAAGTTCGAGTTGACCTAAACTCACTCTAACTCGACTCGTTAACAGCCCTAGGTCCGAGAAAAGAAAAAAAAAACAAATAACTGATATCAGTTTTTCATGCTTCAGAACAGTGAGATGCCCAAAACTAGAAGGAATATGTAATCAGTCTCTAAGAAATAGAGAATAAATAAAGCCACTATATGATGTCAATCATCATTCAAGAAAGATTTGTCCCAAATAATTCAATCACAAAGCAACAATTCATCCACCATAACGACATTAGTTTGGAGACTACCATCATAAGTAAAGAACAATAACACAGAGCTTGTAAAAAGGCTAAGGAAGGTAAAAATGGACAAAATACAGGAACATGTTAAAGGGGAAGCACATAGTGTTACGTTGCCAATTCATGCACTTCATAATGGCTGGAAGTCATCCCAATACGTGATTGTGTGAGTGGAAGTATGTTTATAATGCTACCTTACAGTTACGATGCTAAATCCTAACTAGTCCAGTGTTCCAAATCATAGTGGATTCTCCATCCACTCTTGCCCGAGAAAGCAGTCCAAATTGAGATAAATGTGTTGTTTGTGCATTTTGATCTTGATTTTGTATCAATTTCCTAATATTTTATATGTTGATGAGTAGCATCCAAGCACTTCTCCTGAAGAAACAAATAAGACAGTTTGATGTGAACTTACTCCTTCGGCTCAAGAATTAGCTCCTTAAAGACAGCATAGCCAGCTAATGCTGCTATTCCAAGGCCTGCGAGTATGATAACACTATAAGAAGCCCCCTCCACAAAGGTCACAGGCTTCTCTGGAATATTGTATGTTGGAGAATCATCAAAAGTATCTTCCACAGTAGAAATATCTTTCCTTGACTCCTGGGCAAGGGCAGAAGTAACGTTTGTATTAAATAAAGTGTAGATTAAAATAGATCAGATCTGCTGTGGGGCACTGAAGAGTACTTAGAAATGGCCCTAAGCTCCCTGGTACCTCACAAAGAGGATAGAAGTGCAGGTGTAAGAGTGCCAAACATAATCCTTAACTCGTGCCACTCAACTCAGAAAATTTCTAGCCAAAATTTTTGAAAACTGAAAGTATAGATGTGATAGTAGAATATCAACATGTGTTTAAATAAAGGGACATTTACCTGCATGCCACACAAATCTTTTAATATTACACCACACACATTTGCTTCACACACAATGGAGTGTGAAGAAAGTGTGTGATGTAATACATGAAGATTTGTGTGGCATGTGTGTAAATATCCCTTAAATAAAGTATAATCCTCTAAACTGGATCCCGTACACAATTAAAAATAGGTAAGAATTTTTATTGTTAATCAATACTTCAAAATAAGGAATATTAACTGCGGCTAAAAATGCAAACTCCCTGAACCTCAAAATTTTTTGCATCTTCTTCTCTCCCTCTCTCTCACTCTCACTCTCTTTCAATAGCTTCCTATCAGTCTTGATAGGAGCGCCATGGAATCCTAACAGGGGTTCACTTTGAAAAGCTGACACAACTGCTATCTTGTAATACTCAACACCAGAGGAACTTGGGCCCATTACTACCTGCTTCTCTCAGTACCAGCAGTCAGTTCAAAAACCTAATGCTACAGCAAACAACAACAAACAAAAGAAGAGAAACAAAAAAACATGAATAGCATGCCTTAGCTAATAAAATTCCAAACCTGCTTTGCCTGCTCTGGTGATTGGGTAGAATAGTTTGATGCAAGCGATCTGGAAAAATATGGAAGGAAACTGTGCTGTACATATTGTATGCCCATCAGCTTTGAAGAGCTTGAGCACAAATACTGTCTTAACTGCCATCCAAGTATGGCTAAATTACCTGCCGAAATAAAACAAGCGCATAAGATCAAAACAAAAAAATGAAATCATCAACTCCCAATATATAAATGCATCAACAAAAAGAAAAGAACAATTAATCATCTGTGCTAAAAAGAACATTTTTGCAAACCAATATATTCATACGAAAGTCATATCAAATTAAACATCTAAAAGTTTCTATCAAAATAATAATAATAATAATAATAAACATCTAACAGTGATGCATTTCTGAATAAATAAAATGACTTCTGAAATTAACCAAGCATTTAATCTAAATGCCCATAATTTATTTGGAAAATGATAATACTGAGTTAATGAAGTTGAGAACAACGGCATGCAGTTCACAAAAAACTTTATAGATCAACCACTTCAGCACAACAAAAATGTTAAAGTAAACAAACCTGTAAAACATTTGACATAATATAAAATGGGAAATGCGCATTAAGCATGTCTCTAAGTAATTCCATGTCAAGGCCTGTTGTCTCATTACAGTTGAAATTTTTTCATTCCATTCCCCATATATTTATGCTGATATATAGAAGGCAAATTCTTAGATACATCACCATGCTATTCTACGCAAGATTCATTCCAATGTTGACACATGATAGAGATCATCTAGATTACTTATACGTGTTTCTTAATATCTGAGCTACTGTTATCCCATGGTATAACAATGTTTGCAACCATTTTAAGAAAGTTTTATTAATGCTTTGGGTATTTCAAAATGTAATAAATGCATTTTTGATTACCAAGAGCTATAGTTAATGAAATATTTTCAATATCTTTGTTTTAAATCATATTTTATATATAACTTAGGTGGTATATCCTATGCATTTTATATATTTTGTATATAAAATTAGGCACGTTGTTAATAATAATCCGAAATATTTGGTAAATACACAATATCTATATTTACCATAAATTTTATTAATTATAGTTTTGAAATACATATGAAATATATTTCAATACATAATCTGTACATAATAATTTTGACATTTACCTAGATTTTATCAAAAGGATAAAAATTAATATATATATATATATAAGTATTTTAATACATTTTTCATGTACTGATTATATTATAATTTTTAAACATAATTTATAAGTTAACTATCAAATATCTGAGTACAAAACACATGAATTCAAATACATGTTATTGGCAATTGCAGTCGCAGAAAAATCAAAGTTCAAATTTAGGAGGGAATTAATCTAATTAATTAGATTTGTCATTTATGTAAAACATGCATGTTTAGGATGAGTAATAATTAATGGTGATAATTAATGATAGCTAATGTTATTCCTTCTGAGAGGCATTCCATTAATGAAAACTCTCTGTTGTCTTTCCATTGTTAAGGTGGATACGTGTCAGTATAATATTAGATTGTGTACAATTGCGAATATATGTTAAATGCACCTAAGTGTATCTCAATATAGAAAATGTGGATATAGGAGGAGAATCTGGTCCAAAGAACACAATATAGAAAATGTGGATATAGGAGGAGAATCTAGTCCAAAGAACAGGATGCAGGATAAAAGTATAGTATGTACTAGATAAATGGTAAATCAATCAGTTATTTCACTGGAATGGGATATTCCATTTCCACATCCATCCATAATCCATTAGCAGTTCATGAAAATCATAATTTTCATGCAATAAACCTTATCTGCAACAGAAAATCCTCACTATCCTTCTTCCCAAATATCAACAGAGATAACCATAAAGTCCATTCCTAACCTACATAGATTATCATTACTAGCATATGATGAAACAGTGGCTGATGATCCATTAGATGAAAAAATAAAAAAACAAACTTCTCCTCCCAAGAAAAGGCTAAACCGCTACTTTCATCCATTTTGGTAGAAGTAAAGATAACTCCTTATGCCTTTATGCAGCAATGAAGCAAGGCCATGACATAAGACAACAGACATAGCAAACTGCAGAAACAACAATTTCCTAAAAAGAAAGTGTACATAGAAAAACTTTTACCATGTCCTAAAGAGATACCAAATGTACATATCAAAAATACATGAAATGAGTGCATACACATGTCAAAAATATCATTTTTATAACAAGATATTTGCATGTAGTCTTCAAGGGCATCAGGGGCTAATCTTTATGTGCAATTTTTGGATACTCACAAAGTTAGCAATTATACACACCTTTTAACAAATTACTTTTAACCATGTATAAGGTACAATTGAATTAGGTACTGTAGCTTTCTTCTGTAATTAGACGCCTTGGGTATTCCTTTTTCAATTTATAAAAGAAAGATGAATATAACCCGGTAGCATAATGGAATGTATGATGATAAGGTATAGGTATCTAGAGTTCTACTGACAAAGAAATTAAAAAAAGGCAATCACAAATGACCGTATAAATGCTGCAAATATTTCAGTGTCTAGGGAAAAACTAACTGCTAGTAGTCTGAAATCTAAAGGGTACAATAAGCTAAGCAATACAACTGATACAGAAATCTGACCTTCCTTCTCTAAAAAACCCTGCAAACAAAGAGAACTGGAATCAGAAATTAGCAGCGGAAAAGTTGCAGAACTGCATTACACATGCTTAACATTCCCACCTTCAGCGGCCTGCTTATGTTTGCACTGCATTGACCTTCCATCTGAAACTGTTGAATAAAAACAAATCGACATACAGAAACACAGGAGAAGAAAGATTACGAAAGAGAAAGTTAAACAATCACAATAAACAGAATTACGGACTGGGAAGCAGAAGAAGCACCGTTTTCAAAGAATAGAATCGCCTAGTTCTCCCCAAAAAGAGAGCAGATGAACTATATCCTTTCAAAGAAGAATCTTCGGCGGAAAAGAAAGGTCTTCTCCATATCAAATACCCTAACTCCCTCGCCCTCCTCCTGAATGGATGCATCACTTTAGAAGCCACCTGGTCTCAAATCCCAAGACCAGCGAAGCTGGATCAAGAGAGTGACGAAGGAAAGTAGCAGTTATCTTTGGCGAGCGAGAGACTGAGAAGGGGAATCCGGCAGGCGAAGACAGCGCACAGAGCAGAGAACGACGGAGGGTTTTCATTCCTTTCCATCCTTACACAGTTATATAGCGATAGAGTCACCCGGCCCAATACAATTTATTGGGTTCCCTGGGCCGTGGCCCAGCTTTTGTGCTGATTAGGCCCATATACAATTATATAAATTCCAATTGTTTGCCCTATGAAATAAATAAATAAATTTTTTGAGTCAAAACATAAATTATTTTTTTTTTGAATTTGTGCAATGAATTTATTTTTCTAAGATATTCAATACTTTTTTTAATTATATTAGGTATAGATATATGAAATTAGTGCAATATTAATTTGGATTTTTAATGTTTAAAACATTTCTTTGTATTCAATTTAGGAAGTTCGTGAGATAATTCACTTTCTTTTCCTTAGAGGTCCTAAACTCTACATCCTCATCTATTAAAGATAGCAATGCTCATCTCCAGTATAAGATAGGTAAAATTTTGAATCTTGACTCTTCTGTCACTAATGTACAGTTCATATTATTTCTCGTTTCTTATTTTAAAAGCTACTAACGGGGTTGCTCAGTTTAAGTCCCACTCTTATTGTCTCAAAATACTTCATTCCCACCTCACTCAAATATTCAGGAATAGATTGCTACAATTATTATTTATAGCTTTTAGGATGTATGGTCACGTGCATGTGGCTTTTCAATGGATCTCGTAGAATCTTATAGTAGCTATCTTTTTTTCGCGTAGTTTGGTTAGCTCTCCTGCAAAGTCAACGTTAAGTTTTAACTCATATGACATTCTACATACACCTATATAAACTTGGCATAAGCCTTGACTCATGCAATATTTTAGAGTATTTTGGTCTAGGATGTGATATAAAATTGATATTTTTATTAAAATTTATTGAGTATATGAAGTAAAATAATATTTTTTATATTATAATTTGTGTAGAATGATTAAAAAAAATTATTTATTATTATTATTGTTTTTTAAGCTATTACTATTTTGGTCCTCGCGCCAAACAGAGCTAAGAGAACTTGTAAAAGAGTTTCAAGTTAGAGTTGTTCATGGCATATTTCTCCAAAATTAAATTAGAAGATTTGAGAGGATGAATTATAAAACAAAGAATAAAAATTTAATATGTAATTAAAGAAAAATTAATTAGCATGTATGTAAACTTTAAACTTCTTCCATACATCATTTACATTAGAAAATTAAAGACAAAAATTTATAATAATAATAATAATAAATTAAAATAAAAAAATAATATAATATGACGATAATTGTATAAATAATATTTCAAATTATTGATTTATATTTATATATCTAATTCCCTAAATTATATTTCTGACTTTAAAAAAAATATAATAATTAATTTATTAGCAATAATAATAACAACAAGAGCACCAATAACAATAGCAATAATTATTATTATTATTATTACATATTTTTGGATGCCAATACATCATCGATAATACAATAATAATATTCATAAAAAAGTGGGTGATTGATTTAAAAAAAGAGTGGGTGACAATATCTCAAGAGTATCTTGAGAGTACAAATAGTAAGAATTAAGCACAATTTTATCAAAAAAAAATTACCTACATACCACACCATTACGCTTTGTTTATACGTTATCTATCAATTCTTAGTTAATTACGCTATGCACACTCAAAACATTATAAAATCTTACATACACACACTTTCACTTGTTTCCATTATAATGAACAATTATAATTTTTCAATGACCTAACTATAGTTAGGTTACAAAAAATCTGAACCGTTCATCATATTATTTTAAGAATATTTAAATATATTTTGAGTGAAAATCTTAAAACCTTGATGTTTAGGTTGTGGTAAAGGAAGGAAATATTCACGACGTGAATTGATTTTAGAACATATCAGCGCTTTAGTGTGACATCGAGGAAGAAAATAAATATGTACTATTACGGGTAAAAATATAATTTTAATGATTTACTAATAAAATATTTTTTTTCAAATAAATTTTGACTAAATTTTAACTTAAGTGTATGTATATAAGATTTTATAATGTTTTGAGTGTACATACCATAATTAACTAAGAATGGATGGGTGACGCATAAATAAAATAAAATGGTGTAAATGCAGCAATATATAATATATGTTGTTTGTATTTCTAAAATATGACTGATTTCTAAATTTTGGATGTGAATGTTTTGCTTATATGGTAGACTACGAATAAATTTCTAAGATTCAATAATCAGCTTATTTTGGTTAATATTTTTATTTAAAATATAAATATTTTTTTAATTATTGTCTATCATGAAACAACTCCAACATAATTATATATTTATATGGATCATGAATCAGCTCCCTGCTTTTTTTTCACTCATATACAACTTCGCGCATTTGTATTACTATGATATGTCCTTACATAAAAAATCTTCTGCTAGGAATTAATTTCATCTAACCGATAAATGCACAATGAAAATAGAATTAATAAAAATGATAAGAGCAAAGTAGATGATAAAAAGACACCGAATTTACGTGGTTCAATCTAAAATTTTTTCAAGCCTATGTTCACGGAAAAGAAAATAAGAAAATTTACTACTATAGAAGCCACAATACAAAGTAGTCACATAATTGGGCAAAACAAACTCCCTAATATCCAATATACCCAATCTCACAATAAAGAAAATCCCAAAATTAAACTCTTTTCTCGTAAAAGAGAAATACTCTCAATCCAAAATAAGAGAATATAATTGAAAATAGCTTTAAAAAAAAAAACCTTAAAATTTTTCTCCACTTCTCTTCTTGCCTCATTGCAACTTAATTTGCTTAATGGGAAGATGGAATTGCTTTTCATGCCTTCATGAAAGTCAATTTATAGCGAAAGATTTGAAACCAATTAAGTCTAAATTAACAACTTAAATTCACATTTATTTTTACTAAAAAATCTTAAAGGTTAGTGGTTTTTTTTACTATGATAAATGCATGATCAAACTCATATTCAATTCACATTAATCATCAAAATTTGACTTTGATTTTTTTTTGTTTTGTTTCATGCAAATATGAATATAGATCATTTATTTAACTATAATTCTCTTATAGAAAGAAATTCATGAAATATTTGCTCAAATAACAATTTTCTTCATCATTATACTTAGGAGACTAGACCTATATGAGAAGTGTGATATAATCTCTTAAGCTCTTCAACAACTAATTGTCATAAACTGCTACTTCCACTGTGATATTATTGGCTCACTACTTCTACATGTCTTAGTGGTTACAAAAAAAATATTTCCTTTATTTCTGCTAACTATGACTCTAATAACATATAAATACTACCTTTCTACCATTCAAAAGTCGAGAAACAGACAAAACAAGATGGCTTCTTCTTCTTCTTCTTTTGTGCTAGAAAGAGGTTCCATAACTCGCCACTAGTAAACTCGTTTCTTTATATTAGTGGAATTTTTGGGCTAGATTGATTGGTGAATGTAAGAGGAACTCTTCAAACTATTTTAAATCTATATCATACTTTCTATTTTACTTATTCTCCTCTTTTTCACTAATTACATGCAGAAGCACACAATAGTTCTCAATTTTCTCTAGATTTTTCTTTGAAAACAAGTATCATTATCAACAATTAGAAAATCCCATGGCCATGCATCATTCTCATCAATAACAGTCATATGATTGGCTACTTCATCTATTTATACATCTCATCCCTAGTATAATAAATAAACAGTTGATAACAAATAATTCAAAAAATATCTATTACGCTTCTTCTTTCAAAATTAATGGTGTATGTATAACCTCATCTATGGTTAGGGCTAAGCCAACTTTAGATTTCCGGTCAAACTTGAACGCATCAATTTAGAGTTGTATTGAAGAAAATGCTATTTCGAAACTTTGTCTTTCTTTAATTATTTGTTGATGCAAAAGTTGATGTCAGTATGAAGTATATGTATATATATAATGCAGACATGCATAGGATTTTATAATTGATAGAGTAAATCTTAAAAAATTATTTCTAGAAATGCAAAATAATTGAAAGATGAATTACTTTTCAAAGTGTAGCTCATTTGCAAAGGACAGATTTGTTGTAATCAAATTTTTGGCATTTGGCACAAGATGAAGTGGTGGTACTGTTCATTCTTATCTATGAAAATGATAATTATGAAATCAAGTCATTAATATATCTCAATATCTCACAGTATTCAACTCCTGAGGTAATTGGCCTCGATATTAATCTAATTTTCAACTAACTAACTCAATTAAAGCCCTTCTCAAGCTCCATAGGGTCTCCTATAATTGATACTATGAATGCTTGTCGAGGTTTGAGATCAAACTCAATTCAAGAAATTAAGAAGCTTTGTGGTCGATACCATCTTGTTTAGACGGAGAAAAAGGCTATGTATGATCACTATGTGTGCTTGCCGTCCACAGCTAAAATTAGTAGCTATATGACGCTGTCAGAAGTGAGTCATGAGACATAAAAAGCAGAGTGAGAAAAAGAAAAAAAATATTATTAATATAAAAGAGTAGAATTGAAAATAAAAAATTATTTTTAATGGTTAATTACCAACTGGATCTAATGGTAGCCCAAAGTTTAGCCGTAGCGACTAAGTTGAAAAATTTTAATATTGAAATTAATTTGTGAGTATCTCATTATCACACAAATTCAATACAATTTATTCATCATATTATTGGGATTGATTTTGATGACAATCTTATGAGTTATCATCTTTCTTGGTACGTTTAACGGAAATATATATAATTTGCGATAGATTTTTGTTTCACGTGAGTTCACAAAAAAAAATTGAATCCCTCTCATATAAAATTTTGTTCACATCAATTCTTTTTAATATATTCTATTATGTTGTTATTATAAATTATTACAAGTATATATTTGAATATTAAAAATATTTTTAAGTATTTATAATTATTATTATTATAACTCAACTTTTTTTTATTATTATATCCTAACTTATAATAGCAGCTTTTAATTTTTAAACATATTTTAAATTTTTATAAAATAACAACTTAATAATTAAATTTATAAGAAAAAAAATATGTTTTTTACTATAAAAGGAATTCAGTTGCCGTGGTGTTAACTCATACCGATGATTTTCAAGCTTTTGTTTTTAACATTTTTAATTATTTAATTTTTGATATTATTTTATTCTAAAATAATATGTAATATTTTTGAGATAAAAATAAAAAAAATTAGTAGTCATTTTTTTTTTCATCTTATCAATATAGTTATATAAAAAAGTATTATATATGCGACTTAATTGTAAGGTTATATATAAGAAAATAATGTTTTTTAATTACACAATATTTATTGATTTGAAAAAAATGTAAAACATAATTTATTACATTTACACATTTACCGCAAATTATTATATGGAATATAAAAATATAAATTTATACAATATATATATATATAAATACATTCATAAATTTACCTTCATTAACTCGTACAAAATAAATTCCTCTATATCACGAGAAGTCATTGGGTTCGGACGGCGCACCGTCCGGAACCCAATCAGAGAACGTCACGTGTGTCATACAGCTGGGTCCAGACACATATGACATCCTCTGATTGGGCGTCCGAATGTTGCGCCGTCCGCGCCCAATAATTTTTACTGCATCATACTCTTGACTTCCCCTTCATCTTCTTCATCGTCCACAAACCTCTTCCAATACCAGTGCTCATCCCACACCCTCCTCATCTCCTCCAACGGTATTCCCTTGGTCTCCGGCAAGAAAAGAAACACAAACAGAGTCATCAGCAACACCCATCCCCCGAAAAAGAAGAAGATCCCCCATTTCATAAAACAGAGCATCGACAGCAGGCTCTCCGCCATCACGGAGCTGAAGAAGAAACCCGCCGCCACCACGATGCTCTGCCCCTTCGATCTCATCTCCAGCGGGAAGATCTCGCTTGTCACCAGCCGAGGAAGATGACCCCATGAAAACCCAAACCCAGAAACGTAAAAACAGAGGAAGGCCAGCATCAAGTTCGTGCATTCCTTTCCCATCGTCCCGCTGTCTCCAAGCTCCGCCGCCATGATTCCCCCGACGATCACCTGCGAGATAAACATTTGAAGCCCTCCGACATAGAACAGGGGACGCCTCCCTAGCCTGTCGACCATCACCATGGCCGCCAGACAGCAAACTGTGCCTACGATCCTCGTCACCATTGTGGACATCAGGGAGGCGCTTTCCTTGAGCCCCATGGTGCGGAACATCGCTGGAGCGTAGAAGTTCACCAGGTTTATGCCGGTCAGTTGCTGGAAGACGGGGAACGCGAGGGCCATCACAAAATACGGCCGGCAATTTCATCGAACAGGCGACCTGCAGAAAAAGCGGGATCCCTCCGCCGCCGGCGGCTGCGACGATGCGGTTGAGCTCCTCGCTGACCTCCGCGCATCCCCGGATCCTTTGAAGAACACAGGACGCTTCCTGCAGATCGCCGCCGCGCTGGATTATGCTGGGAGGCGTTTCGGGGATGAAGATGGCTCCGGCGGCCAGGATGGAGGCAGGGAGGGCCGGCAGTGCGATGGAAATTCTCCAACCCCATCCGCCGTCGATCTTCTGTGTGAAGTAGTTGACGAGATTCGCCACCAGGATTCCGGCGCTGACGCAAATGTCGAAGAGGTTGAATATCGCTCCTCTATGTCTCGCTGGCGCCATTTCTGAGATGTACAGGGGAACGGACTGCGAGCATTTATTAGCTTAAAAATTAATTAATTTGATCTTTTAAATTTAATTTAATTCTAAAACTAATAATTTAATAAATTACTTATATATTTCTTTTTATATTAACTAGTAATAAATTACTACAAATCTATAGATATATGTTAGTTTTAACGTGAAAAATTAGTTATTTTTTAAATTAATATATTCATACATATTTCAAATCACCTACATATATTAATTATACGGGTATTTTATGAGTTAAAAGAAGTGCCTTTAAAAGAAAAACTTATTTATAGATTTTTGAAAATTTTATAATCATCATAGAAATGCTGTAAAATATTAACTTTCACGCTGAAATAATATAAAATAATAAACGGCGATGTGCAGTCTTGCAAGCAAAGGCTACCGATGGATAGCTTTGGAGTTAAGTGTACATAAATTAAAAACCTGATTGGTGAAGCCCAAGCCAACACCCATGAGGAAGCGGCTGAAGATGAGCATGTGAACGTTGAGCGCCACCCCGCCAGCGGCGGCGCCGGCGAAGAAGAAGGCGCCTCCGGCGCACATGGAGGCCCGGCGGCCGAGCTTGTTGGTGACGTGCGAGACAATGGGGCAGATGAAGAGGCCGGCGAGGTAGAGAGAGGAGGTGAAGAGGGTGAGGAGCTGGCTGTCGAACTTGCAGTAGTTGCTGATCCTGCCCTCCTCTTCCTTCATCCGGGCGTAGACGCCGGGGAAGAACTCGATGAGAAAAGACTCCGTCGAAGTCAGTCCTCCTGCATTCATGCATGCGCACGTGAAAGTTAATTACGCTCATCAGATCATCAAGAAGGTGGAAGGAGGCCGATCGAAGATCATGGTAGAAGAGAGAGGTGGATCACCGGAGATGCCATGGTCGTAGTCGAACAAGAGTCCGCCAAAGGCGGCGACTGTGGTGGAGAAGACGAGTAAGGGAGTGATCCTTCCCTCCTCGCCGGCGAGGAGCTTCTTCTTCAGTTGGGAGACCACCATGGCCGTACTTCGATCGGCTGGTCGATCGGAGCGGGGAAGAGAGATGCCTATAATTATAAGAGCACAAGATTGGGAATTACGACAAGCAAAGTGGTAGCTTGCAAATTCTGAAGTGTGAAGAAGACTTGTTATTCTCACTCTTTTTAATTCTGAAAGTACCATTTCATATGAATCTCATCAACCAGGTTTTCAAACTCTAGTCATCTAGCTGAGTTCGATCAGATTAGAAATTTTTAAGTCTGCCTGGAGTCAAACTCAAACTTAGGTCTCGGTTAGTTCGAGCTTTTTTTAATAAAAAAAAATTAATTTTTAAAATTTAATGAGAGAGAAATTTATTTTAATATTATAAATTAGTGTATAAAATGTGAAATATTTTAAACTCTAATATTCATATTTACATTAAATGTGAAATAAAGTTAATTTATATTGAAATTTATGTTAGTCAAAAAAATTACCTTGAACTAAGCGAGGCTTTAAACAATTTGATCTGCATGATTGAGTTTCACACCACTGCCCAAAATGTGTAATTCATATTTTGATCATATAAAGGGAATAAATTACTTTGTAGGATGTTGCAAATTAGTGTTAATTTTTTAAAAACTTTAATTTAAAATTCTAATCAGGTTGCTAAAGCATTATCGTATGGTCTGAATTAAGATATAGTTATTAATTTTTTAACAGTATGCCATAAGACTACTCATTAAAATCTTTTGAGAATTTAAAATATTATTTTGAAATATTTATATTTATATTTTAAATTTTTAGAACTAAGAAAGTAAAAGATGAAAGCAACTAAATTTTATATTTTTATTAATTTTTCAAAAAAGATAAGGATAGAAATATATAATGATTCTTTAAAATGCATAACCGATTTAATTTTGTCAAAAAAAATAATTATTTTCATATTTTTTATAAAAAATGGCTATCGTAAAAAATGAGATTCTAAAAAGTGGTCAAATATATATGTCATAAAAATGCACTAATACATAGTAGATTTTTTTTTTTTTTTGAACTAAATACATAATAGATTTTTTATGCTAGTTAAAAATTGCTATAAAAGAAGAGTAATGCTGGGCGGAGCCTGCTTCGTCTGACGTGGCACACACCCGAATTACCGGTCCAACCGTCGGGCCAGCGTTCACATCAAAACTGGATGCTAATAAATAGTATGCGAATGGCCAGGGCGGGCCCACAGCGCCTGGGATGGTGTTGACTGTTGAGGAGCGTTGTTCATGGTCAAATTTACTCATATTTTTATGCTCCATCTTAGATTTAATTTAGGGCAAATGACATCCAGGTCCCTCACTTTCTGCCGCCCCTCTCTCTCTCCTCACGGTCTGGCGCATGCGTGAAGGCCGCGCGGCCGCCGGCCGGTCGCTCAGTTGCTTGCTACCGCGCGTGCGCTAGATCGGGAGGAGAAAAAGAACAACAGGGGGTAAAGTGGTAATTTTAAAAAAAATTAATAAAAAAAATTTTAAAAAAGACTTATTTGATAATTTATTAAAACTTAGGGACCCCGATATTATAAATTTAAAAATATGGGCCTACGTGATATTAAGAGTTAAACTCAGGGACTTGAGTATAATTTGCCCTTTAATTTATTATAAATTTTGAAAACTGCACAATAATTATATATAAAATAAATGTTTAACCATTAAATGTAATAATTTTAATAAATAATATTTTGTGTCGTTAACCCAAAAAATAATTCAAGCAAATCTAAGTAGCATTAACACAATAAAATATTCATCAACCATAAATTCAGTCTAATATTTAGTACATTATCAAAAGATCTGAACAAACAATATTTTTTGTCAATACTATAATATTAGGTTATTTTATCATTCCATATTATCAAATATTGCATCTTGTGCTATATCATCATCAACAAATTTTTTTTTAATTTTCTCTACCTGCAAATCCAATCGGTACAATTGTGTTGATTCACCGATTGACATGTTGAACCGTAGTTCGAACCAGTTCTGGTCGGTTTTACGTATATTTGGTCATAAAATTAGATCGGATCGGGTAGCTGGCCAGTTAGTTCACTGTTCGACCGATTGAACCAAGTAGTTCGGTCCGGGTTTTAAATATCACGGAGTTTTTGAAATGCGATCAGATTTCAAATATTGCACTGTAAGATGTATTCAGCAAGAGTGAAAGAAATGTTGAGAAATTTACGCTGAAGTACTTTGAACATGATAATAATATTATTTTTTAAAAATAAAACATGATCGGGTGTGTTTGTTTGTAAGGTTAAATTTAAGAAGGTTAAAATTAAATTTGGATAGAGATATTTTTTTATTAAAAGTTGTGAATGATGTGAAATAAAGTTAATTATTATGTTGGGATATGTGAGGGATGTGATATAAAATTAGTTATTATGTTGGAATATGTGAGGGATGTGATATAAGTTAGTTATTATATTAGTAATATGTGTAGGATGTGAAATAAATTTAATTTTTAATATTAAATTTTATATGTGATGTGATATGCCTGGTTAATTTTAAACTTCTAGACAAATTAACGGGGGAATCAATGTTGTATTATTGAGGCATTAATGTGAGCAAAAATTTCATACATGTTTATATTATATTTTAAGATTATTGAATATGTAAAGTAAAATAATATTTTTTTATATTAAAATCTATATAGAATGATTAAAAATTTTAATTATTATTATTTTTAATTTTTAGACTAGTATTATTTTAGTCCTCACATCAAGCAGGGCATAAAATTTTTTACTATAACAGCAGTGCATGCAGCCATCACATATAAATTTCAATTATTTATTTACTGTAAATGATGTAACAGTCGAGTACGTTGGGTTTGTTTTCCCCGATTTGCAGTTTGATTTTGATCGAATCTGGATCAAGCACCTATTTTGACTAATTAAATTGATTTCAACTTCGACTCAAACTAGCTAGTCCGGCCTGATCTCATTAGAACCTGATTTGTAACATCCCGTTAAATTTAAATGTAAATTTTTGATTAATTAAATTTATTATGAGGAATTAATATTATTCATGAGAAATTAACCATTTAAAATTAAATATATGAAATATTAAATATTTATTTTGTGATTCAAAAATTTAAAATGGCTGAAATTAATATTTAATTTAATTAAATCTGATTATTTAAAATTCAAATCCAATGAATCTAATAACCCATTAAATATCCATAACCACCTCCTTAAATTAAGGCTAAGAAAAATTACAGAAATACCCCCAGATTATTATTTAGGGAAAGAAATAGAGATTCTGCCTTAAAACATCGATTCAACTCTTCCCCTCCCATAACTGTCTCCGGCCAAGAGAGAGGAGAGAGAAAGTGACGTGCTAGAGAGAGAAAGAAGCCGGATCTCCCTCAAAATTGACGATTCTTCTTCATTTTCTTCTCGATCTACACGTTTTCGTACGCCTTGGACCGGATCTAGCAATTTGGAGTGATCTTTTCTCTTCGGATCTCAAGGAA
>KZ454132.1:157018-208195 GCA_002786265.1 Apostasia shenzhenica
AAAAGTGATTAACTATATTAGTGCATGTAAATTATTATGAATTACATTGCCTAGCTCTATTTGTTTAATCAACTAAAGAAATTTATATAATACCAATGATCTCATGTCTATTCCTGACGCTGACACCTACCGGCGATTGACAACCACATGTCACGCGACCTATCGTCACATTCAATGTGCAATATATTGACTTATGTTCCTGTCACACCCTACGGACGAGCGGCAAGTTGTACGTACTTGTCGTTCACATTCTATGAGCAATAATATTGACTTTGTGTTTGTGACAACCTACGGGAGGCATACAGTGTATGAAATTGTCGTCACATTCAATGTGCAACTACTATATTGTACTTGCCGACTGTGACACCTACGGAAGGGGCAAGTGTCTGCCCGACTTTCGTTCACATCTATGAGACATATACTTTGACCTTTGAACGTTGCCCCTTGCTGAAACCTACGGCAGAGCGATAAGTGTATGAATTTGTCGTCACATCTCAAGTTTGTGAACCTATATATTTATATTGACTTGCGACGTGTGACCACCCTACAGGAGGACAAGTGTACGGACTTGTCGTCACACTCGATGCATAATACTATCGACTCGCGAACTGTCGAACACCTACGGGCAGCGGCACAGTGTCACGGACCTTGCTCGTCACATTCAACAGCATATACATTGATATTAAAGCAAGTGCAATAGACGCCTTGTTATGTGACAAAATTCTATCAATCAGGATTTTAAACGGCCGACCACATGGATTAAAAGTTAAATTGCATTTCTGATCCGGATTTAACCGCACCCTGCCTCTAGCTCCGAGCACTAATGCATACTATATAATAGGCACGACGCCGCCGCTCCATCTGCCCCATTATGCGCGCTATTGCCGAACAGGGCTAGGGGTGAAAACACTCCCAAAACTGATTGAGGACCTTCTCACATTCTTTTGCCATTCATGGCTGCTATTGCCTTCGCAGGCCTAGCGGATGACGAATCCTCCAAATATGTAAAAACGCGCAGCTGAGGCGTAGTACGAGAAATCAGCCGGGCCCCAACAAAGATAAAGTGCAAAGCTAATAAAAAGCAAAAATCCTTCGCTCGCTTACTTATTCTTATTTTATCTTTTCTGGTTTTATTATGCTGCATGTGTGTACTTGCTATGCAAATCTATATTATTTTTGCTTTCATAATTATTCTTTCATGTTGTGTTATTTAATTTCTTTATCATTACATGCTATGCTTAATTAAAATCTATGTTATATGTGTTTAATTGTTTGTATTCTTATTATATTCATTCAATGTGCTTATTATTATTATTGTTTAATATTTTTATTCTAAGGCTTTTTGTTAGCTGTCACCAACCTACGCAGTCTGTTCTAACCCAGGACTCTGCTCACTAACTGGCACGCGCTACTCTGAAGCACTTGCATCACCTCTGGAAATGTGCGAGAATGCCAGTTCAAAGAATAGCAAACAGTTTATTGTCTTATTTCCCTAGGAGATGACCATTTACCTTATGTCTTCAGTTGACACCTATAGTCCAGTCTTCTTGAGTTCTGATTCATTTACTTTAGTTGGATATTTAATTCTATTCTAAGATTTAGTATTGTGAACTCTTGTAGTAGCTTTTGATCTATTTAGTTTTCTTCCGCTGTTGAATTAATCTTCCTTCTCCCCTAACTTAGAAAAAAAAAATTTAGTGTGACGGCTAGGGACGTCACATGATTTGTTGCTCCTAATTAATTAACTCCGATTAATTATGATCAATGAATGAGCTTTTATTTTCTGAAGAACTTCTTCTTTGACCTTCTGATACAAGTGCATATGTCTATGGCTATATATGATTTAACTAATTAGAATATTTTCTTATATTAGGACACTAATTAAAAAATTTTAAAAAAATATATATTTAGTTAAGATAAACTGTACTAAAAGTTACATCTGATTGTAGCAAGAAGCAAAATAAATTTCATCTGATTGTCGAAAATCTCTATGATGCATCCAGTGGAGTAACTAAAAGTTAGAACTCGATCATAGTTCTTGATCTCATGATAGTAGGTTTTGATTTTGACTTCTCTGCACGATCAAATTACGATAAAAAACGTGTAAAAATTTTCAATCAATACATAATTCAAATTATACACTAAAAAGCTAGAGAAATATATATATGTATTCATCACTGATGATATTTAAATTGACACGATAGGAAATATTGCTTCATATCATAATTAAAACGACGCATGCATGCAAACACCGATCAAACAATATATGAAACGAAAGCAGCAGCAACGACAGCAGTACTTCACCGACTTTTGAACCACAATGAACGAAGCTGTAGAAACTCGGTCGAACGTAATCACGCGATAAGAGAAATATTTATAAGCGAGGACAGATTCTTCTGTCATTGGGTAATAGTTGGCAGCAGTAAGCTGGATCGTATGGTACTCTGGGGTCACAGTTAAGGCCTCCTCCATGTTGAGGAACACAGCACTCAGCCACAACCTTGCAGCCCATCGTCATCACCATCGCCATTAGAAGAATCCTCGCCACCATCGCCAAGAACTTCACGCCCTTCATACCTGATGGAAATCAATTAATTCGTATAAGCTTGGAATATGTCACTAACCAACGGCGCATATATTTATAGCTGACGGGGGTGAGAATAGTTCGTGCTCGAGCCGAGTCGGGCACAGCTATAGCTCAAACTCGTCAGCTCGTATCAGTTTTATTCGAGTTCGAGCTACGACTCGTTTCAACTTCAATTAGCTGACTAAATTAAGCTTTAATTGAGCGAATTCAAACCCTTCAAGATTTAAAATTTTTTCTTTAAAATACCTAAAAAAAATCTGATTGCAAGATTGAATATATTATTAATTTAAAAAAAAAAGAGATGGCGCCAATTCGATCGAATCCGATTATGACTTATAGATCGGATCAAAAACTCGAGCCAAGCTCTATTCAAACTAAATATCAATACGAACATCAAGACCGATTATCGATTTTCGAGCGAAACTCTCGCCCCTAATAGCTGGCATTAGGTAATTTTGCGTACAAGTGGATTGATTATATATATATATATATTTGTAATTATATAATTAATTTAAAAATATATTAATATATATTTTCTATCTTGTGAAATATTATATAGTTGGAGACTTGGAGATGAGTTATTTTAGATTAATTGTCATATTTCTCCAGATATGAATAGCTGGAAGTCAGATTTGATTCAATCGCCAGCACGAATTAATTGTCCATAACTACAACTTAGCCGGCAGATCATTAATTAATAAATTGTTTAAATTAAAAAACTATTAATTTTTTTGTTCTATATTCCATCTCAAACTTCAATGAAGATTACTAATGTATAATTACGACAAACTCATTTATTTTACCATTTAAATGAATACTACGAAGTTTCGCATTACAAAAAAAAAAAAATTATAATGTTAATTGAATTAATGAGATTGGATAACCGTGTTCTTGATTCTGTTTTTAAGAGAGGAGCATTTGATTATATATGTTATGTTATTAAGAGAAATCATTCAATTAATTTGATGATATTTCAATAGAATGTTATCAAACTCTAAACTCAATCAATTCAATTTAACTCTAACTTGGTCAGTTCGATTTTAATTTGGCACAATTTACTTCCAATTTTAAAAATTTTGAACCTGAATAAATCAATTTAATTCTCTATTTTAATATTTAAAAATCAAACTACCTCGAATAACTAATTTAATCAGGGGCGGATGCAGCTCTTAATAAGGGGTGCAATTGTAACCTCTGAATCTTCTTTTAATTATATATTTATTATATAAGATAAATAAATTGAAATATTATATAAATTTATTATATAATATAAATTGCAATGAAACTTTTGAGGTCAAATAAGTATTGCAAATTAATTTTAGATTTTTTAAAACCTTAATATTAATCTATGAAATTACAAAAACTCTACAATTTTGATCTCAATTAAAATTTAATTGCTAATTTTTTATAAAAATATTATATGTTTAATCTTATTTGTTGACTCTATCATTTTTTAGAATATAGTTTTAAAATATTAATATTAATATTTTATTTTTTATTTTAAATGTATAAAAATAAATAAATCCGAGAAATTAAATTTAAAAAAATAAAAAAAGAATGTAGTAGAACTTTGAAATATATAAATAGTTTAAAGTAGTAAAAAATGATTAAATTTTATATTTTTAATTAAAAAATAATAATATTTTAAAAGAGAACCAAAACTGCAGTACTTTCACAATCTTAGGACATAAATGAAGTTTTTAAAAATTTGAACCAATTTACAGTACTCTTATAACCTTGGAAGCTTAGATGCAATTTACCTTATTATTTATAATGTAATATAATAATAATTTTAATTAATTAAAGATTATGTACTATATTCATTATTGCACTTTATTATCTTACTACTATTCTTTAGCCACTTGAGCCGGCTCTTCTCTAAAGTGAAATTCTAGCCATCGGTAGTCGATTTTCATTGAGTCGGCCCTCCATCGATTTTCATTGATTTTCGCATCGCTAGTAGTTGATTCACGTCGCCTCCATCATTAGGCTCCCGCTGATCACCGCCGCCTCCGTCTAGCCTTCTTAATTTATTGAGTCAGCGCCTCGTCCAACGATCTTTGTTCAGCCTTCTGCTTCAAACTGTTCTCTTGCACCTCTCGTTCTTCCTTCCCATAATTGTCGGCCTCACCTGACCCCCCGGTCCGAGATCTTGGCTCCGCTACTGAATTTAATAATTAATAACTATTAAATAAAAATATTTTTTAAAATTTATTAATTTTATTATATTTTTATTATTATATACATGACAATATTTTATTCAAATTTCATTGAGTTCATCATATTATGATGTTCATCGTAAAGGTGTGAGTTTAAATTTTTTCGATATATAACTTGGAAGTGTTGAACCGTCCCCTTAATTCATTCCCAAACAAAACTAAAGTTTGGCCCAAAACATATCAGATCCAGTAAAACTCGTATCAATTCTAGTTCTAAAAACTGCGAAACCTACTTCAATGGATTTAGATTCAAATTTTGTATAAAATCAATCCAAATTAAACTAAGTAGCACGCGCGCGGGCCGCCGGCGTGTCGAACGGCCACTGGCGGTCGCGCGGCCGTTGGTGGGTCGCCCGTGCGCCGGATCGGGAGAAAAGAGAGAATGACAGAGGGTAAAACAGTAAATTTAAAAAACATTAATTATAAAAAAATTAAAAAAACACTCATTTGATAATTTATTAAAACTCAATAACTCCGATAATATAATATTAAAAACATGAATGTGGGCGATATTAAGCATTAACTCAGGAACTTGGGCGTAATTTGCCCAAGATTTTATCATGAGTCCTCAGTCGCGTCGACGCCCTTGCCATCGAGCAATTATTGATCTAGGCAGAATGAATGTTCGGCTGGCCAATAAGGGGCCATCACAATTAATGCTGGGCGGAACCCGCTTCTGACGTGGCACCACCTCAATTACCGGTCCAACGGTAATATCTTGGTTTTTAATTTTAAATTTTAATTATAATATTTAGTTAAATATTGTGTTACATATATTAAAGAAAAAAATTGACATGTTAAATAACGTTATAAATATTTTAATAATATTGTGTAACTCAAAATAGAATTTAAAATATATTAAAAATGAGTTAAATTTTATATGAGAAAAATTAGACCTAAAGGTAATAATTTTAAACTTATTTATAAAGAGGTGAAACTATTGGGACTAAAATATAATTATTCCCACTTAAATGCGAGAAAGTATTTTATATACTTGATTTGTGCATAATAGTAGTTGATTTATTAGATATAAAATATAATTTCGATAAATGATTATAAATGAAATTATAATAAAACTCTTAATATGGATTCAATCAAAATTGTATTTATTTAGAGAGATTTATAAGAATATGAAATATATATATATGAATTAAAATTAATTAAAAGAAAAAAAATTTAATTTATTTGAATATCTATTTTTCAACGTGTATGCGTGAAAATAGATTATCAGACAACCGAGGTAGAGGGAATTTGTTTGTTGATTGCTAGAAAAAAATTGTATTATCTATTTATGTTGATGTGCTCGTATTTTTTATTTTTATTTTGTATTATTGAAATATTATTGTTATACTAAGTAAACTGATTTGTAATATTATTATTATTATTATTTATTTATTGATATAGTGAATTGATGGATGGTATATTGAATTGACATAAATAATATTTATTACTGAATTTGATATAAATAATTGCTATGAAAATGAACTGATATTTTATGATATGATGTGGTACGGTTGAGCTTATATAGCCAGAATTGATGAGGACGGGAAGTTGCCTTTGGTGAATAAATCCGATGAGGGTGGAAGGTATTCGCCGAGTGATGTCCCAAGACAGGGGAATCACTAGTGCAAGGAGCGGCTCCTGACAAGCTTTTATTAGGAAGATAGAGTGGCAGAAACTTCTGTTAAGCTTTTAGGTAAAAAATATATCAGTATGAAGAATGAAGAGATATTATATTCCATGAGCCATGCTGACATATTATGATATTCTTATTCTACATGTGATAAATATTACGATATTTAGTTGTACATATATTTACATAGTTGTATTACACTGTATGTTGTAATATTGCTTAATTTCATTTGAAATTAGTAAAAGCTGAGTTCACAAGAACTCGGGATTATTTTTCACGAACACATTAGATTACACTAGGGATGGGTGTGAGAGCGACGAGCTTAAAAAATATTTTTGATTAGAATTTTATTTTAATTAATTGAATTAGAATTATTATAATAAAATTAATTTTTTATTTTATAGTTATTAATATAATATTTTAGATGTTAAATTATGTATTTAATATTAAAAAATATATTAGCATTGTTTTCGACTCAGCTAGTTGATTCGCTGCTTAATTCATCCATTCGCGGGTGCATGGCCTGGGCCGGGCCACAGCGCCTGGGATGGTGTTGAGGAGCATTACAGTAGTGTTTATGGTCAAATTTACTCATATTTTATGCTCCATCTTAGTTTTAATTTATTATAAATTTTGATTTACTTGAGAACAAGGTTTTGAAAATCGAAACTACTTCAGAATCGGTAGACTGAAAATTTCAAAATTCAATGATTAAATCATGGTTGAATCGAGACAATGTAATAATATAAAAAATCTTATAAAATATAACGTAGACATATTTGAAATATATATTATCCACATATTAATACAATAATTATATATAAAATAAATGTTTAATAATTAAATACAATAATTTTAACAAATAAAATCATGTATCATTAATCCAAAAAATAATTTCAAGCAAATATAAGTAACATTAACTCAATAAAATATTCGTCAATCACAAATCGAGTTCAATATTTAGTACATCATCAAAAGATCTGAACAAATAGTATATTTTATCAATGCTAAAATGGTAAATTATTTCATAATTCCGTATCAAAATATTGCATCTTGTACGTACCACATCATCGCGAATAATTTTTTTTTTTTTATAATTTTTGTTACCTGCAAACCCAACCTATCTAACCATATTGATTCACTGGTTGACCCGTTGAACCGTGGTTTGAACTAGTTCTGGCCGGTTTTAAGCATATTTGGTTATAAAATTAGAACGGATCGGTCAACTGAGACCAGTTCACTGCCCGACCAATTGAACCAAGCAGGCTGGTACGGTTCGGTCCGATTTTTAAAGCATTGCTCACTCAGGAAGATCTAGGATTGAATTATATTTGGATCCATTAAAAAAAAAAAGAATTATATTTGGATCAGCGTTGACTTGAATTTCACGGAGTTTTTGAAATGCGATCAGATTTCTAATATTGCACTGTACGATGAATTTAGCCAGAGTGAAAGAAATCCTTGATAAATATACGCTGTTGTATTTGGATTTTCGAACATGATAATATTATTATTTTTTTTAAAATAAAACATGATATATAGTATTATTGAGGCATTGATCTGAATAAAATTGTTTTGTGGTTAATTGTTCTTTATATATATATATTTTTTGCAGGGTCTAGGACTCCGGGTTTGAATTAATTAATTTGTAAAAGTAAATTTCTACTATGAGCTTAAGCTGTGAAATGAAATAATATTTTGATATAAAATGTGAAATAAAATTAATATTTTTTTTAAAAATTATTGAATATATAAGATAAAATAATTTATTTATATTAAAATTTATATAGAATAATTAAAAAAATTATTTATTTATTAATATTTTTTATAAAATTAGTACCAAAAAGATATATATATATATATATATATATTACATAATAGAAAATGCTTCGTATCAGAATTAAAACTACACATACATGCATGCATGATATGCAAACACCAATCAAAACATATATGAAACAGAAGCAGCAACAACGGCAACAGAACTTCACCGACTTTTGAACCACAACGGAGCTGTAGAAACCCGATCGATCGAACGTAATCACACGATGAGATATATATATTTAGGGAGGACAGATTGGATTTGCACTGGCTGGGTTTCTGCAACAGTGCTTAGGATCGAATTTTTCTTTAAAGTTGCAGTTAGGGCCGCCTCCCAAATTGTCAATAGTACAGCACTGAGCCACAACCTTGCAGCCCATCATCACCACCACCATCGCCATTAGAAGAATCCACCCCACCATCGCCAAGAATTTCACGCCCTTCATACTTACGGAGATGGATAATAACTAATTAATTCGAATAAGCCTGGAATTAATATGCAGTCACTAACCAGCGCGCGGTTCATATATTTATAGCTGACAGGGGTGAGTCGAACAATTCTTGTTCGAGTCGAGCCGCGCACAGCTAGCTCAAATAACTCAGCTCGCAACTTCGAGCTGACCTAAGCTTTAATCGAGCGAACTCAAATCAAGATTAAACTATTGAATATATTATTAATATTGAAAAAAAATAGAGATGGTAGATCGGATCAATAACTCGAGCCAAGCTCTAATATTCAAACTAAATATTAACACGAACATCAAGACCGATTATCGATTTTCGAGCGAAACTCTCGCCCCTATTAGCTCGCATTAGGTAATTTTGCGTACAAATGGATTGATTATATATATATATATATATTTGTAATTATATAATTAATATATATTTTTTATTTCTTGAAATATTATATAGTTGGAGATGAATTATTTTGGATTAGTTGTTATATATATTTCTCCACATAAGAACGACTGAAAGCCCGATTTGATTCAACTGTCGGCCAGCACGAATTAATCGTCCATAACTATTACTTAGCCCGCAGATAATTAATTAATACAACAACAACAATAATATCCAAGCCTTAATCCCACTAGGTGGGGTCGGCTATATGAATCCTTTGTTTCCATTGCGCCCTATCAGTTACTAAATTCTTATCTAAGTATAAGTAACTAAGATCACTCTTTATAGATAATTAATTAATAAATTATTTAAATTAAAAAATTATTAAATTTTTTTTCTATATTACGGGACAAACATCAATGACAATTACTGTGTATAATTACTACAAACTCATTTATTTTATCATTTATGCTAAAGACAATGACAGAAAAAAATATTTTAACATAACCGAGCGATTATCGATTTTCGAGTTAAACCCTCAACCTAGTAGCTGACAACAGATAATTTTGCGTGCAAGTGGAGCGATCAATATATATTTTTGTAACGCTTAATTACATATTTAATTTTAAAAATTTCTTAATATATATTTTCTATCTCGTGAAATATTATATAGTTGGAGACTTGGAGATAAGTTATTTTGGATTAATTGTCATATTTCTCCAGATATGAACAGCTGAAAGTCAAATTTGATTCAACCGCCAGCACGAATTAATTGTCCGTAACTACAACTTAGCCGGCAAATCATTAATTAATAAATTGTTTTAATTAAAAAACCATTAAAATTTTGTTTTTATGTTCCATCTCAAACTTCAATGAACATTATTAATGTATAATTACGACAAACTCATTTATTTTATCATTTGAATGAATACTACAAAGTTTCGAATGACAAAAAAAAAGAAGAAATAATTATAATGTTAATTGAATTAATGAGAATGGATAACCGTGATCTTGATTTTGTTTTTAAGGGAGGAGCATTTGATTGCATATGTTATGTTATTAAGAGAAATCATTCAATTAATTTGATGATATTTCAATAGAATGTTATCAAATTCTAAACTCTATTGAAGGCATCAATAAACTTATTTATAATATAGTTTATTATTATCATAAATTTCTAAAAAATACAAAAAAAATTAATTTATTACAATTTAATTTAATTTATTATGTAAATTCATTTTAATATTAAACCGAACTAAATGATATGCTTATTCGCAGTTGGGCTGATCAGACCAAACGATCGGATCAAAATGTCACTGGACTGCTCTCAATAAGCATTCTCATCCGATTGACAACTCCAATGCAAAGAGTAAAACATACTTAAAGAACTGAGAACTCGATCAAAATTGAACCAGATCGAATCAATCAATTCAATTTAACTCTAACTTGGTCGGTTCGATTTTAATTTGGCGTAATTTACTTCCAATTTTACAATTTTTGAACCCGAATAATTCAGTTTAAATCTCCATTTTAGTATTTGAAAATCAAACTACCTCGAATAACTAATTTAATAAATAATAACTATTAAATAAAAATATTTTTTAAAAATTTATTAATTTTATTATATTTTTATTATTATATAATCAAAAAACTTTTAAAGTAAATATACATGATAATATTTTATTCAAATTTTATTGATTTCATCATATCATGCTGTTCACTGCAAAGGTGTGGGTTTAAATTTTTTTTCTATATATAACTTGGAAGTGTTGAACTGTCCCCTTAATTCTTTCCCAAACAAAACTAAAATTTGGCCAAAACCATATCGATCTAGCAAAACTCGTATCAATTCTAGTTCTAAAAACTGTGAAACCTACTTCAATGGGTTTAGATTCAAATTTTGTATAAAATCGATCCAAATTAAACTGAGTAGCACTCATAGTAGTGCCACTTAGTCCTTTTCTAGAAAATCAAAGATAGGAGCAGACAGAATAACCCTCGAATATGACAACTCGATTATTCGCCTATTTCACATGCGAAATGCTGAGAGCTATTAAAAATATGGGATAATTACCTACATACTACATCATTTAGTTTTATTTATGTCTTATCCATCCATTTTTAGTTAATTATGCTATGCACACTCAAAATATTATAAAATCTTACATACACATATTTTAACTTATTTCTATTATAATGAGTAATCATAATTTTTTAATAACCTAATTATAATTAGATTACAAAAACTTTGAGCCGTTCATTATATTATTTTAAGGATATTTAAATATATTTTGAATGAAAATCCTAAAACCTTAATGTTTAGGTGGCGGCAAAGAAATGAGACATCCACGACGTGAATTGATTTTAGGACAAATCAGTGCTTTAGTGTGGTATTGAGAAAGAGAAAAATATTTACTATTAAAGAGTAAAAATATAATTTTAATGGTTTACTAACAAATTTTTTTTTTTCAAATAGATTTTGATTAAATTTTAACTCAAATGTGTGTATATAAGGTTTTATAATGTTTTGAGTATGTATAGTATAATTAATTAAGAATGAATGAGTACGACATAAATAAAACTAAATAGTGTGGCATGTAGGTAATTATCCCTAAAAATATTCAAAACTCAAAACTTGCTTGTTTAAATTGATTCAAAGTTTTCTGAGTCAGATAACATACACAGATTTTTTAACTCTCTCTGAGTCGGGTTTAAGTTAAGCATGAATAATAATAATGCTAATATTAATTTAAGTTAGATTAAGATTTATTTAGTTATATTAAAATTTAATTTGAGTTTAATTTCAAACACAAATACATTTTCTCTTCAACTCTGACAGTTGAACGTTAATTTCAAACACAAATTCATTCCAACTTTTTGTTTTCTATAATAAGAACTCCAACTATTGAATCTGCCAGATTTTATGCATCCGCCAGCACTAATCAATAAAATCTTACTGAGTGGAGCTTCCTCGGACCCAGTGAAAACCAAGGTTTTCAGAACCGGACCGAAGATCGAACTGGTCAATCGACCGGTTCATGGTTTTATCGGTTCAACCGGTTGAACCGTGGTTCAACCGGATGACTTAATAATTACATTATAATTAAATATAAATTTTCTAAATGTGAGATTAATTTTAAAATATGATAAAAAATATTTTGAACAAAAATAGTACAACTAATTTAAAAAATTTACTACTACAAGAAATGTATAAAAAATTAAAAATTACAAAACAAAAAGAATATAATTACTTTTATTGTCAATTTGTCATTCAAAATATTTTGTCTATTTTATAACAATTCGAAATAAATTCATGATAAAAAAATAATAAATTAGCTAAACATCCATTATATAAAATAATTATTATTCAAAATATAGCATCAATATTAAAATATTAATGCCCAAATATTAATTTATAAAAATAAAATAAGAAGCTCAAATAATAATTCCGGTTTGTTCGGTTTGGTGGTTGGACCGGTTTTTACCGGTTCAACCCGGTTTTTTCTTAATTTCGGTTCTAATATTGAACCAGATCGGACCTTGGGTCGGTTCCCGGTTGAACCGGTCGAACCGGCCGGTCCGGTCCAGTTCTGAAAACCCTGGTGAAAACGGAGCATGCCTGAAACCAGTAGGTCTCGAGTTTGACACCGCTACAATTTTCAATTAGGATGGAAAGACCGGTGGTGTTTAAGGGCAAATGAATTTAAAAAAAAATGGATATTGATGATGCTATTGACGAGAAATTTTACCGGACAGATGGGACGGATGTCAACACGAAAAGGAAGAGGTTCACCAGGAGAAAATCGCAATATTGTCTTGACGGAATTTGCACAAAACTGCAATTAAAGGTTGAGCATGGAGCGGTGCTATTGTTACCTAGGGATAGCCAGGAGAGAATAAACAGAGTAAATCGAAGAAAATAAAAAATTCAAGCAAAGAATTGACCGATCAAATCGAAATCCGGAAGTCTATAGATGACGATAAGACTCGATTTGTTTTCAAGAATTACACTGTTCGATTGTTTTCTGCATTCCATTCATACAATCTTGTACTCTTTAGTTTATCTCGACTTGAGCTATTCAAAATGACTTGAGTCGAGCTCTTCCCATCTTGTGCACCCATCTAAAAATTTACTAATAACATACAGTGTTGGATATCACCACTAATTCAATCAAACCGAAGACTCATTTAGGAACTTATGGCTAACGATATCCCCCCTTTTGATGATGACAAACAAAAGATTGGTGTTCAAGTGGAGCTTCTAATATTCCCTCTCAATACAAAAAATGGGATAATAAGAAAATACAAGCTATGAATAAGATAATTAAAAATAAATACATGAAATAACACAAATTATCATTTTATATCATTAAGCAATAGAACTCAAAAGTATGAATCACACTTTTTAACAATCATTAACAACACTAACAATAATATCTGACAGTCAACTTGATTAGGGGTGGCAATATATGATTAGACTCATGAACTCGACCCGAACCCGACCCTCAAATTTCGGGTATGGGTCATAAATTTTATCCCATTTATTAAATGGGTCGGGTTCGGGTTGGGCATAATCGGGTTAGGTAAGATTAGGGTTGAGTATTTATAAAAAAAATACTCTATAAATGGGTCGGGTTGACCCGCCAACCCCACCCATTTATTAATCGGGTTGGATTTGGGTCATGAACCCGAATCCGACCCACCGACCGATTTTGACACCCTCGACTCAACATCATGCCTAAAGAAAGCATCAGATTCAAATATAGATCATCATAAAGCAAGCAAAAATAACCAATATGCAATGCTAACTCCAACATACAAATAAGCATATCCAAATGTAGACATTATCGTTGAGCAGATTTTAAATATTAAACTTTCATTCACTTTTTGTGAGATTATACATATATTGCATAACGTAAATTGTGCAGCCGACTTTTTGGCTCATTATGCTACGTTAGATAATTTTCGCTGGGAGAGAGATATGCCTCTTCCCATTGCTTTTTGCAAGATCCTCAAGGAAGATGCTGGCTTATAAGAATCTAGTTAAATGTCTAAATGAAAAAGTGGAGCTTTTATTCCCTAGAAGAGGTCACAATATTCAAAGTAAGAGAACATTCAATAAGCAACTGAGAATTTGCATTGATCTATAAAGTTAAGTAGATATACCATAATCAACATTAGCTGAACTGAGAAACATATAAAAGCAAAGCAATATTACAAGTATTGGATTATACCTCTCAAAGATGTTGGTGAGTGTATATGATAATCACAATTGATCAAAATGTATACCAGAATATGTGATTCAGTATAACTTTTCCTGTAAACAAAGGACACATTTTTTGCTGAAAAATTAGCATAGAAATTTTCAAGAGAACTAGCAACAATAATAGGAAAGGAGATTCTAATTTCTACATTTGATCTTGATCTAAATCTTGAAATCAAAATAGATATTTGTTGCTGAGAACTACTTCAAAAGGCCAAAAAACCTTGAGGTATACTTTATTATAATATGAATAGATATTTTATTTATATTCTACTAAAAGTTTTGAGAGAAATGAGATCTACAGTACAGCATAAAGGATACTGATCGGCTCAGGCTTATCTAAAAAGAACAAAAAAAGAGAGTGCAATCAATTAATCCAAGCCTTACTATGCTGTTATTTTTACAAGCTAAGTGACTTTAGGAATAAAAATCGGTGTCTATTTTCCCATGACTTGCTGTGTAGTTGGTATTTAACAATGCTAAGGATTCTTATTTCTTTCTTCAATACAAACTGTTACATTTGGATCCACGCAGCCTTATCTGGAGCGTACACGTGGAGGCTTACGTGGCATCAACATCACAGGTGTTCAACGTCGAACAGAAGGGATATCGCGTAGAAAAGTTGGCATCGAAGAGGTCAAGCCGTCACGTCAAACTGACCAGACGCGGCGTGAAGTACGAGGGACCATACCGCCTTTAAGAGATATTGCCTTCTGATGCAGCGCGGGGGTCGATTTAACGCTTACCTAACGCTACCAATATTAAATTAGTGCCTAAGTTTATATTTATATATAAATTACTAAATGCAAATGGAAAGGAGAATAAAACTAAGTTTTTCAAATTATATTAAATATAATTATTTTGCATATTCACATACGTGTCACGAAATTACTTTGATGATTAAAATTTGATCCAAGCAAATTGAGGAAACTATTGCAAATAAGATTAATAAATTATGAGTTTCAGAAAATTTAACATGCATGCATATTATACCTTAAAATTCTAGAACATGATAGTTTTAACCAACCATTTAACATATAAAATTCTTCACCAACATAAAAGCATAGCAAGATGTGAATGTCCACAAATGAAGAATATCACAACATGAAAGGTAAAAACAAGGAAACAAAATAGGAAAATAGGGAAAACAGGGAACAGAGAACTAAAATGCACTATAAGCAAACCAAGGAGAAAATCAGATCTCGAAGTCGAAGCCTCAGCCCCCTACCGTGGCCTCAGACGAAACCGAATCGTCCCCGAACTAAGCTGCAGCCACCTACCCGGCTTTGAACAGTGGAAGAACGCCGAACGCAGCCGCCTGCTGTCGTGCCGACGACGAAATCCGTGACCACCTGCCCGGATCTCTGAGATGTCCTTGAACAGCCACCTGCTCGACTCCGATCACTGGAGAAAGCGCCGAACGCAGCCACCTGCTGCCGAGTCGGCGAGAAATCCTTGGCCACCTGCCCGGATCTCTTCGAATCTCTGCTCTGAGGAGAATCGCTCACAGAAAATCAAAACGCCTCCTCTCTTCGTCGTCTCCGTCGGCCATTTTATAGGAGAGGGAAGCTTGGGCGGAACGCATACCGGACTCGGCGAAGGAAGAGCGCGGAAGTGGAAGACGTGGCCATCGACGTGCGCGAGATCCTCGGAGACGCCGGCGACGTGTGCGAAAGAAGCGGCCGGCTGCGATCGTGAGCTTCGCGAGCGTGAGCACAGAAAATGTCCGATCTGCCATGATTTAGGGCTGCCATTTAATTTGGTGAAATTATTAGCAAGCCCTCTTTTCTCTGCCCCTTCACAAACAGGTCAAAGTATATTTGACTTAAATTCAATTTGATTCGAATTGAACCAAACTTAGTCCAATTAGAATCAAATTGACCCAAAATCCAAACAAGACTCACATTAATCCCAATTGATCTCAATTGAACCTTACTCAGTATACTTAGGCTCAATTGAATCAGCTCCAACCTAATTTGATTAATTTAAGTTTAATTTGACTCAAATTGAATAATTCATTTTGAATCTAATTAACCCAAATTAACCAAATAAGACTCAAAATAATTACAGGACATCAAAGTGAGCATTCCCACCGACATAAAAATATAGTGCTTGACTCAATAAACAACTCAAATAAAATGTGCAGAAATAAAGGTAACTATGTACAAGATAAAATTATTATAATCTACGCTCAAGATCGTAGATTATAATGCAGTCGTTGACGCTGATGATCTGGCTCTGCATCACCTTCCCTACCCCCCAGACAGCGTTGTCCGTATACCGTACAGCTAAGACCGTGACGTGACAGGCTAGCATGCATTGTTTGTCTGCACTAGAGATGAAGCCCATTCTGTTGAAGTGACTCTACGGATTAGATCAGGGAATAAAACTCTCATTATAACCGAAAAAGGGGATCTTTTTTTCCCTCTAGTCTTCAACTCTTTATCATTACTGTAATCTCACAGATAGCTTTACATTAATGAAAACCTTTAAAGCCTCCTCGAAAGGAGCCATGGTTTTTTCGCTCAGTCGATTTTCCATGTAAAAAACCTTTTATTTTTCTGATAGTTTTCTTGTCACAATAATTTGGCGCCCTCACACAGGATCGAACCTGATCCCTTCAACCATCTATGGAAGATACTCATGACAAAAACCGCTCACCACCTGGTGAATGGCAGGCAGCCCCCATGTCCCAGAACAACGCTGCTGCAAACGATCGACAACTTCAAACCTTGACGAACGCGGTGGCCATACTCTTCCAGACGATGAACTCTTTCCTCGCCAACTTTCCAGCTCTCCTTCAGCAACAGAGGCCTCTCCCTCTAGCTCTTCCTCTTGAAGGCTCACTCCTGATGCCATGTGCGGAACACCTTGAACTGCCCCTTGAAGAGGCCAATACCCATGCTGCTGCGGAAAGCCGGCCTGAAGTGTACCCTCCAGCCCCGCCTTTGAGCACGACCTTTTCGCTCGCCATAATGGCAGCGCCAGCGCCTCGCGGCCTCAGGCTACGCAACTCTGCGCGTCACTCTCGAAGAGGGCCCTAGGAAGCAAGTGAAAGAGATTGACTTTATCATCATGGATGCCCCCTCCAGTTACAATGTAATCCTGGGACGGCCTACGATGGCAGCATTCCAAATGGTTGCATCCACCTACCACTTATGTGTCAAGTTCCCTATGCCGCTCGGCATTGCCACCATCAGAGGAGACAAAGTTGGGGCCAGGAAATGCTTTAAGATAAATGCCACAGATCCCCTGGACCCTAGAGATCACTCCCTACCACGCATCGAATAAAATAATTATGTAATCGTCGCCCCGGAAAAACTGTATTGATCTGTAAGGATTTCCCTGAAAATGAAAAGCCCGCTTTGGCGGCCCTCCTTTCCGAGTATTTTGATGTATTCGCGTGGGGACCTATTGATATGCCAGGAATAGAAAGGGCCATATATGTAAATAAAATTTTAAAGCTTATTCAAAAAATAATTTGTCCAAAACAAATAATTAGCTGACATTGGCAAAGTTAATTTTAAATTATCTGTTCATAGTTATTGGCTATGATAAATAACTGAAACTTTTGCATGTTCAAAATTTAAAATCTAATTCAAATGACAAAATTCTAAGCTCAAAACATGTATTTTTGAGCAAGTGCTTTCAGATTTTGTAATATCTCGTAATCTAAATGCGAGTGTATTGTCTGTTTTGACTTCACCTATCTCAGTATTACTCTAATTTAAGCACGTTTAACTTCAAAGTTTTCAATCATTAGCCTCACAATTGTTTCCCAAAATGTACCTCTATCATTTGAGATCGCATTATCTACTTTTATATCTTAGGATTTTTCTTTTTTTTTTCATATTTGACAATTTATACATGTGCTTCTTTCACTGCTATTTATCAGCTTAACAGCCTGCCAGAAGCAACACTTTGCCTTAATAATTTCTTTCTCTTAGGATATCACTCGGTAATCACTTCCCGCACTTTTCAGCCACGGGCGTCACAAATTCAAATTATACTATCATAATTTTTAATAAATATGAAAAAAAACATTAATAAAAAAAGTACACAATTTAATGATACAAGGGACGCCAGCCATTACCATCAATTTATCTTGTTATGTTGATGATGAAATTATAATCATATTTTCCAAAAAATAAAAAATAATCTTATTTAGATCCTATCAGAACATGATCGCTGTGCATTAAACAGTTGCAAATGAAAAATCGAATCAGTTTGATTAAATTTAAATTGAATTATTTTAAAATAAATTTTTATTGATTTGATTAACAATTTGATAATTATTTTAATTTGCTTTTTGATTTCATAACTTATAGAAATCAAACTGACCATCTAATCGTATATATCATACGATTATACTGCATCTAATTTATTTAAGGGCAAATTTCACTGAGGTCCCTGAGTTTAAGGGTTATTATCACACACGTTCACATTTTTAAAATCCTATCATCTGGGTCCCTAAGTTTTCAAAAATTATCATCTGGGTCCCTATTTTAGTTTTTTATTATTAAAAATATAAAAATTACCATTATACCCTTACCCTCCCTCTCTCCTCCAGATCCGGCCGCCGCGCAGCCCCGCGCCGCCGCCCCCGCCCGCGCCCCCCGCGCCGCCACCACACCGCGCCCCCCCCCGCGCCGCCGCGCAGCCCCGAGCCGCCCGCCCGCCCGCCACCTCCAGATCTGGCGAGGCAGCCGGCGTCGATGGCGGCTGCTGCACGCGGCGCGCCGCCAGGGCTCGCTGCGCGGCCGGCGAGGCAGCCGGGCCGCTGGCGGCTGCTGCGCGCGCGGCGCGGCCGCCCGGCACGCAGCGGCGCTGCGCACCGGCGGGCCTCGCGGCGGGCTGCATCGGCCAGCGGCCGCCGCAGGGCTCGCCGCGCGGCGCCAGCGGCGCGGCTGCCTCGCCAGATCTGGAGGGGTGGCGCAGGGGGGCGCTGGCTGCGGCGGAGCGGGGGGGGGGCGGGTGGGGGCGGGGGGGCGCGGGGGCGCGCGCGGCGCGGGCGCGCGCGCGGGCGCGCCGGGCTCGCGGCGCGGGGCGCGCGCGGGGGCGCGTAGCGAGAGGGGGGGGTGGGTGGGGGGGGGTTTGGGGACGGAGGCGCGGCGCGGCGGGCGCGCCGCAGCGTAGCAGCGGCGCGGGGTTGCGCGGCGACCGGATCTGGAGGAGAGAGGGAGGGTAAGGGTATAATGGTAATTTTTATATTTTTTAATAATAAAAAACTAAAATAGGGACCCAGATGATAATTTTTGAAAACTTAGGGACCCAGATGATAGATTTAAAAAACGTGGACCTGTGTGATAATAACCCTTAAACTCAGGGACCTGAATGAGATTGCCCTTTATTTAATATTAAAGTAAATGTTTTATTTTGAGAAAAAATAAAAATTTGCCTATTTCGTATTTACTTCCAGACTAAGTATTTATTTTATTCGTATAACAAAATCTTATGAAGTTATGATGTATGATTTATATGAAAATTAAGTTTCCTATTAATAATATTTATAAAAAATTAACAAATAAATAATAATTTTATCTAATTTTTCGATTTTTTTGAAATAAAGGAAGAACCATGAGAAAGTTTAAAGGCACAGTAGAGATGCCAAATTTGATTTTTAATCGAAGCGTACCAAACAAATCGAACTTCCTTCGGTTTGTCGGGTGTTTAGTATATATGAAACCATATTTGATTGGTCCGATTTTTTCAGTCTAAGAATTAAAATAAATTTTCTATTATGATTCAAATTTTTTTTAATTGGAATTATGATTTGATTAATCATATCATTGAATCCATCATTTGTGCAACCTAGTTATAGTTTAATTGTCATTATGGTACGGTACAACCGTACAAGTTTTTCTATTTTCACATCACGACTTATCGTATTGTGCTAATAAAAGATCAAGTGGGATTGAATTCTCGTATTGTGATTATTTAATTGAAGTATTACTAGATGTAGTGTATCTACTAATCTCCGAGAAGTCTAGGTTGATGCATCAAAATTTCATTATAAAAAATTACTATTGGCCCCTCTTTAACTCTATAGAAAATGATTTGAGGCCAAGAAAATAATTATAATGTAAATTACACTCAGTTCTCTGTGTTTAAGGCTTAATAACACACAGGTCTAGACTTTTTAAAAGTTAACATTAGGGTCCCTGAATTTTAATAAATTATCAAATGAGTTTTTTTTTTAAATTAAATTTTTTAAAAATTATCATTATACCCTCCTTCTTTCTCTCTCTCTCTCTCTGGAGAGAGAGAGGGAGGGAGAAGTATAATGGTAATTTTAAAAATATTTTAATAATAAAAAAAATAAAAAAAGATCCATTTGATAATTTATTAAAACTTAAGGATTCCGATATTATAACATGAATCTGTGCATTATTAAGCCAAAGACTTTCATAAAGATGATAGATACTTTTATTATCTAAATGGAGATCTCCTCCCTTCATTTATGGCTATGACACATGCCCAAGCGTCATACCTTAGACTTAAGATAATCCAATGTATGCCAACTTAGTCGACAACTTACACTCACACACACAGAGAAGGAGAAATTACGTCCGGATGGAGTACCATTCGGACGCCCAATCAGAGGCCGCCACGTGTACCCTAACCCAGCTGTATTGCAAACGTGGCGGTCTCTGATTGGCGTCTAGATGGTGCTCCATCCGGACGCAATAATTTCTCCTTGAAGGAGACACCATACAAGAGGAGTTCAGGTGGCTCTTATGAAAAGACTTTCAACTGTCAATGAATTTGATGAGAAATGAAAAAATTAACGTACGCTACATTAAAAATAAAGTTAGTTTGAACAAGGCTTTTTATAGCCTTCCTTAAAAATACGTGTGATATCACACCATCTCAAAATTACTCCATCTCACTTCAAGCATAGCATATTCGATCACAAGGTAGGAATTCATGACAAAGGCCACATTGTCTTTTTCCTACGACAAATCAATAAGGAGATCATAAACTCGATCACCATGCTATTGGCTTGGCTCCTAGACGACTCACACAACTATCAAACAAGTTCGTCACAAATTTTGTAGTTCCTCGTTTGCCTTGTATTATTAATTATAGACGTAACATTCTCTTGTGAAACAGTGCAGCTGAGTGATCTTGTAATCATTCTTATCGTACACATCAAAATCATAGAGGGCAAAAATAGAGAATAATGGGAGCATTTGGTTTAGTTAATATTATCTTAATGTCATGTAATTTAAAAAAAATAATTGATTGATATGATGATGCGTATAAATAATTTTATAAAAAATTATAAAATTATTATAAAAAAATAACTCACACCTAATAATATGATATGCATCAACACATCATTAAATAGACGTTTGTTTCATTATTATCTTAGTATTATATCATATAGTTTAGATGTCATGATATCTAAATAGAAAGTTATTTATGGATATCATTAAACAAAATAATTATTTCTCTAGATAATATGACATAACATCAAGATAACATTGAATCAAACGCTCTCTAAGTACTAAAATATTCATTAATATTGCGCTGCGTGGCCTGCAATTGATCGTGATGTGATGTGATTCACACCCTACTTTCTCAAACGAACTATTAATTATTGAACGATTGGTTTAAGTGCATCGTCTCTCATGAAAACGTCAAGAACTACAAATAAATTTCTATTTCTATGTATTTTATGAAAGTTGTTCTCTAGTTATTGGATGCTTGCTGAGCTCATTGTGGGCTTTTGGTCTCAAAACAAACATATTAGTTTAAGGAAGAAGATGAAGACATCTGGAATATTGAGGATGAAAGGAAAGACTGGCTGATTAAAGGATTTCAGGGGTAGGGTAGGACCACAAGAAGAAGATATATAACTTCAAGGGCCCGTTTTTTCCATGCTAGAGAGATTTTTTTCAAATTTTTTTTTTATTTGATAAAGGACCAGAAGATACGTCTGGTTTCGAGGTAAAGTACACTTGGCAAGATTAAGTTTGATATATACTATGATAAATTGAGTGTTGGACCAAGAACAAAAAGTAGCACGACAAGATGATTAAATGATATGTAAATTCATCAATCTCAAAGTTTACCTAATAAAGGTACAAAAATTTTAATTTTATTTAGAGAGAATTACATACATATTCCTTAAATCATCTTGAATTACATATTAAACCCCTTATTTTTTAATTTTACAACTTAACCCCTTAAATCATCCAAAAATAATATATTTAGGTCTTTCTCAAGATTTTTAAAGTATGTTTTTTGCTGATTTATAATTATTTGGATGTTTATTACCAATAATATATATATACAAATATTATAAATATATTTGCAAATACATGTATTCTACTAGTTTTTATTTTTGGATGATTTAGGAGGTTAAGTTGTAAAATTAAAAAATGAGAGGTTTAATATATAATTTTTAAGGGGTATGTATGTAAATGCCCCTTTTATTTAATAATATTAAAATATATTAATTAATTCATATCATAAATACTTCATACACATACAACATTACAAAAGCAAACCAAGCTGAGTCACCTTTTAGTATACATCCAAACAATTAAGCATAATATTTTTTGAATAGCTTAGTTGATAAAACAGAAGATAAGGAGAGTGACTACTTGACTCCTTACAAGATAATTTTAGTTTCAAAAGCACTACACACACGTATGAGCAAAATAACGAGTAACTTCTTTGAAGAGAAAATCATAAGAGTATAATAATTTTAATTTTAATTTATTATAAATTTTAATAACTTTATTTTACATCCAATACAAACTCCAACCTTAAAAATCAACTTTATTTCATATCTGACATAAATTTCAATCTTAAAATCAACTTTATTTCACATCCTACACAACTCGCAATATTAAAATAAATTTCTTTTCCATCAATTCTATAAAATAAAATATTTTCTCTTTCATTACCCAAATTTATCCTCCAACCAAACAAGCCCGTGTTGTAATTCAAATACAAAAATATTATCAGAACCTTATGATAAATATCGAAACCCTACAATGACCAATGACATCCACTAATATATTATGCATCACACAATGCTAAAAGCTAAGGCAAAATGCACGGCATGGTTACTAGAAATAATAAAAAAAACTCAGGATGATACAAAGGGCAGTACTTAATATTTATCTCCAAGAACAGCAAATCATAGCTTTGAAATTCGTGCTCAAATTTTTTCATATTTGACATAGCTCCAAAAGGCCTTTGATGAACCTAGAAACTTTTCTTTCTTTGTTGCATATAAAAATGAATAAAATTATTGATCCTATGTTATAAAAAAAAAAATTCAATTTGTTAATGTTGGTTACTAATGTTCCTCGTGTTAGTAATTTTTAAGGTTATGTTTATGGCTAGGTGAATTTAGCGACTTAAGATGTCGCCAATGTTCACTAAAATTTTAAGTTCGGTCTTAGCACTGTTCAATGCCAATTTAGTAAGCGCCAAATGTGTAACATCCCAAAAATTTAGATTTTGATGTGTATTATTATTTAGAATAGTATATATAATTTTGGGTGATAAATGATATTTACTGTATTTTGGTATAGAAAATATAGAAAAAAATTTGAGTGATATCTTTGATTTATTTGATCTCCAAAAATGACCTAGAAAGAAACGATAAAAGAAATATTGAATGTAAAAATAATTTTTGTAAGATTTAGTATTTATTTGAAAATATTAAGAGAAATATTAGGAAATTATTTTCTTGATTTAAATTTGAATTTATTTAATATCTCATAATTTATTTAGATATTTATTAATTTAAAATTCTCATGAGAATATTTATCAAAATTGAAGATATTTAAGGGATATAGCTATGGGTTAAAGGATAATTTATTATCATTCTTTAAAATTTGAATTTACGAGATTTAATTATCCCTTAATTTTAGCCTTGGGAGAAATAGCGAATTTACACTTAGATTGAGTTATTAGACGAAAATAATGTTTCTCTCCTCTCATATATCGATTCATCCTCTCCTGATTCGTAACCGCAGGCCCTAGCCCCCTCTTTGGTCGAAAATGAGAAAGGGTGAAAGAGAGAAAAGAGAGAGGAGAGGGAGAGAAAGTAGAAGAGAGAATTAGAGATCCGTGGCGTCACAACTTTTCTCCATCGAATCGGCAACAACGGAAGAAGGATTTCAAAAATTTGGATGAAAAGGCAAGAAGAACGGAGGAAGAAAAATGAGATATTTTCATGATTCCATGAGGTAGGAGGTCTCTCTAACTATTAGGGTTTAAATTAACCAAAGATAAGAATTTGAATAATTTAATTTATAATAATTTGACAATATTTGAATAAATTTAATATTTAATTACATGTGAAATTTTATTTTAGGGTAAATAGCATCTGAGTCTCTCTAGTTTACTCGTATGAGCAAATAGGTCCCTTGAACATTTCAATGTAGCAAATTGGTCCTCCAGTTTGATGAAATTGGCACGTAGGTCCTTGGGCCGTAACAGACGTTAGAAATCACACACTCTTTCCTCCCTACATTTCTCTCTCTCTTACCGATCGCCGCGCACGGGCGACGCCACCGGACCCCGGTGGCTGTGCGGCGTGTGTGACCCACCGGCAGTGGGTCCGGCAGCCGCCGGCTGGTTGCACGGGGATCGGGAGGAGAGAGAGAGACGCCTCTCTCTACTCCCGATCCCCACGCACGGGCGATGCCGCAGCTGCACGGCGTATGCGACCGACTGACGGTCGCGCTGTGCCCGCGCTACCGTCGGCAAGTTGCGCGGCCATCGCCCATGCGCGGGGATCGGGAGGAGAGAGAGGCGGCCTTTCACTCTTCCCGATACCCGCACACCAGCATGGCCGCGCGACCCGTCGGCGACCGCCGGACCTGCCGGCGGCCGCGCTACTTCTCCCGTGCGCGGCGATTGGGAGGAGAGAGAGAGGCCGCGCACGGGAGACTGGCGGCCGCGCTGCGCGTCCGACCCACCAGCCGACGACGGGTCACACGGGCAACAGTCGCGCGTTCCGCCGGAGGACGCGTGGGCACCGCGCGGTCACAGGTGGGTCGCATGGCTCCAGCTGCCCCGGCGTCGCTCGTGCGTCGAGATCGGGAGGAGAGAGCGAGAGGTGCCTCTCTCTCTCCTCTCAATCCCCGCGCACGGGCGACGCCGGTGCGACCCGCCGGTGGCCGCGCAGCCACCGGTGAATCGCACACGCCGCTGGGGTCCGACGGCGTTGCCCGTGCACGACGACGGGAGGAGAGAGGGCGATTTCTAACATCTGTTACGGACTAAGGACCTATGTGCATATTTTATCAAATTGGAGGACTAGTTTGCTACATTTAAATGTTCGAGGGACCTATTTGCCCTTACGAGCAAACTAGAGGGACCCAGATGCCATTTATCCTTTATTTTATTACATTGTTGATATTTTCTTCATATTTATGACTATAAATTTTATTTATTGGCTTAAATTATCTTATTAGAGAAATTTGTTTAGATATCCACACGTTTGTATATTGCTGAAATTTTTCTGTTTCAGATCTAAGCATTGTAGTATTATTTTAGGGTATCAAATGATCTCGAATTTTGATTAAAATTAGTGGTGAGTTAGATCTTGAAGTTACTACAACTTTTATGAAGAAATTTTTGATTAATTCTGAATAAAAAGTATGATTTCGGTATCATTAGTAAAATCTGACAGAAATTCAAATTTTCTGACCAAGTTTAGTTTATATGAGATTTAGTATACCTAATAAATTCGGCTTGACATGAAAATTTATATGAAGATAGAGAATATATTGTACTACAATTTTTATGTAGAAAATATCCTTTAAAAAGTTCATTTTGGATAAGTTTTTGCTAGACGAACTTAGCATAAAAATCTATTTTTGAAAAAACTTATCATCACATGTAGATTAAATGAAATTTTTTTATGTCGGATGACTGTTATTAAATGTGAATTTGAAAATTATTAGATTATTTGATTGTTTATCATATTTATGTAATATTTTTATTAATTACCCAAGAAATGTATATTTTGTTAGTAGAAGTCTAAATAATTAAGATACTTTTGGAAGAACTATTAAATATTATATTTAGAAGAATAAAACTTATAAAATCGATTTCAAATGCTATGAGATATTGAGAATTGATGATTTAATTAATCTCTGATAATTTAGAATTTAAAACTTATGCTAAATAAATTTATTGATAGATGCTTTGATTTGAATAGTGATGATATTTTTATAATCATAGAGTGATAAAAATGTGAAATTTGGAATTGATCATGATTCAATTTGATTCAGATTAATATGAGACTCAAATATGGATTATTGTTATATTATTAGCTATAATCATATTCTCACTAAATTTTGATTGAGATTTCATGAATTATATGTGAAGTGTTAATGATCTTAATTGATTTAGATTAAAATATTTTTGAAGATTTCATAATTGTTTTCATTGGTAATTACTGGATTACTATAGAAAATTTTTTCAAATAGAATAGATGATCTAAAATTAAATTATCGAGATTATAATGTACAATGTAGATTATGAAAGTTTGATAATGTATGATACATGTAAATTATTATGAATTAATTATTGACTTTATTTGTTTCTTTAATAATAAGATAAATATATTATATAATGATATGTCTTTTTTCTTGACTGTTACACCTACGGGAGGATAAGTGTACAGACTTATCATCATATTCGATGTACGTATATTAACTCGCGACTGTGACACTTACAGGAGAACAAGTATATGGATTTGATGAGAATATATTGACTCACGACTATGATACTTATGGGAGGACAAGTGTACGGACTTATCTTCATATTCGATGTGAATATATTAACTCGCGACTATGATACCTACGGGAGGGCAAGTATACGTACTTATCGTCACATTCGATGAAAACATGTTAACTTGTGTTTGTGACACCTACGGGAGGGCAAGCGTTGTGACTAAATTTATAATCAAAATTTGAAAGATGACAATAGATTAAAAGTTAATGTGATTTCTGTGGAATTTTGCACCTGCTTTAGCTCGAGCATATGATATATAGGCGCGACAGCGTCCATTGTCATTTTAGGCAAAAGAGTGAAAACTCCCAAAACTGATTGATGATCTAATATTGTAGCCATTATGGGATATAGCCTACGGAGCTAGGGGATGACGATCTCTAAATGTGTAAACGGCAGTTGAAGTGTAGTACGAGAAATCACTGGCCCAAAAGAGTAAAAAGAACTTACTCGTTAATCATATTTTTATATTTATTTTCTTAACATAATTATATTATAATTAATAGGTAAATTATATTATATTTATTTATGTTTAATATTCACAATGTGCTAATTATCTATCCTATATATATACTATTCAGTTATTCATAAGAAACTCATAATATATATGCTCATTTATTTCATAGTACTTATATTATAAATTCTTGTTTGATATCTTTTGTTATACGATTTAAGTATGCATAATTATTGTTGTTATGTTATTTATTCATTTGATATAAGTTCATGAATATTGCTGTGTATATATGTAATAATTCTCTTAAATCTCAAAATAATAAATTTGTGATCATAAAATTTTATTAAATATTTTATATGACTTATAGCTAGTTGATATCTCCTACTAAGTCCTATTGGTGGACTGACATCATTTTGACAATATCTTTACAGGTTTAGCACAAACATAAGAGACATAAGTGAGAGACAATTAGAAGATTATTTTAGATTATTTGTGTTTAAGAATTTTTATTTATTTATGGTATAATGTAGTAATTATATATTGAGGATAGATTTATATTAAGTTGTAGTAGAATTATTTGAGAAAAAAAAATTTGCATAACGGCCGAGGTTAAAGCCGATGTCGTTATAAAATGTGTTCAGGTCCGCCTGTATTACACGCATGGTGTCCCGTAGTTGTGTGACGAACGCCTGAACTCATTTAAGTGCTCCTACATTTTTTTGAATAATAGTGAAGGGACAAAAAGGGGTAATTCTACTTAGGCCCTTGAGGTTTACTTGATTTGCCATACAGATCCATAATTTTGAAAACATGCCAGACAGATCCCAAAAACTTACTGTATAGATCACTGTGGTCCTTAATATTTATAAAAAAGCTTCCAATAAGGTCCAATTAAAGGTTTTCCATTAAAAATTCCCTTAAATCAAAATTTTAATTAAAAAATCATAAAAAAAATTTAATATGAAATTACAATTGTACCCCTAGTTCTCGCTGCGGCTGGCAGCTCGCGGCTGCCGGCGTCTGTGTGCAGGCTGCTGCGTGCCGTGGGCGCCGACGACCCTGCGGCGACTCTCGCGCCAGCGCCCTGCGCGCGCGGGGCCGGAGATACGGAAGGATTAAAAAGGGTATTTTCATAATTTTAACAGCGTTTAACGAATACCGTCACAGAAGGACCATAATAACCTATACATTAAGTTTAATTTGGAGACATATCTAATATGTCTTCAAAATTGTGGACCTGCGTGATAAGTCGAGTAAAGTTTAGTGGCCCAATACCCCTTAAAAAAAATGCATCGGAACAGATGAATTCATTAAAGGAATTAACTTTTAAATAACAGATTTCCAGCTCTCTTTCACCATTATAAGTGATTATGAGAAAATTAAAGAACTTATTAAAACTAAAATAGAAGAGAAGAGAGGAGAAATTCATTCAATTCGCTGCTAGACCTGGTGCTGCTTCTTCTTCCCTGTTGACACGAGGGTTGACATACCTCTTCCAGTACCAGTGCTCCTTCCACAGGTCCACCATGTGATCCAGCGCCACCCCCTTCGTCTCCGGCAGCAGCAAGAACACAAACGTTGTCATCATCAACACCCATCCGGCGAACATGAAGAAAATTCCCGCCTTCATCCCACACAGCAGCGCCAGCACGCTTTGCGCCACCGCAAACGTGCTCAGCAGGTTAATCGCAACCTGAATGCTCTGCCCTGCAGATCGGATCTCCAGCGGGAAGATCTCGCTAGTCACCAGCCACGCCAGCGGCCCCCACGACCACCCGTACCCTCCCACGAAGATGCACACCATCAACAGCACCAGGTACGCGAAGCCCCGGCTCACCGACCCGTGGTCGTGGAGCTCCGCTTTCAGAACGAAGCCGAGGACCACGTGCGAGACGATCATCACGATCCCGCCGGTGATGAACAAGACCCGCCGGCCGATCCTGTCGACCAGCAGCATCGACGCCCCAATCGTACAGCTGAGAGAGATCACCCGCGTGATCACCGCCGACATCAGGGACGAGCTCTCCTTCTGCCCGATGGTGCGGAACATCACCGGCGCGTAGAAGTTCACCGCGTTGATGCCGGTGACCTGCTGGAAGAAGGGGAGGGCGAGGGCCATCACCAGATGAGGACGGTATTTCCGCCGGAAGATTTTCCTGAAGGGGCTCTCCGCCGCCACAGCCTTCGCAGCTTCTTCAACCGCGGCGGTGAGCTCGTCCAGCTCCTTATCGACGTCGTCGGCACCGCGAATCTTCTGGAGCAGCCGGCGGACCTCTGCTCGATCTCCCCTGCGTTGGATTAAGCTGCTGGGAGTCTCGGGGAGGAAGACAACGCCGACGGTGAGGAACATTGCGGGGAGGGCGGCCAAGGACAGCGAGACCCGCCAGCCCCAGCCACCGTGGATCTTCTGGGTGCCGTAGTTGACGAGGTTGGCCACCAGAATTCCGAAGCTGATGCAGACATCGAAGCAGCCAGTGAGAGCTCCTCGATATCCAGGCGGTGACATCTCGGAGAGGTACAGGGGAATAGCCTGAAGCCAAAGGAAAACGTTGACTCAAGCTTCAAAAAAAAAAAAAAACTAATTTAAGCCTATTACATTTTTTTTTGATAAAAATGCCGATTAAATTTTATTTTATTTTTTGATAAAAAGCCGATTACAATTTTGGGAAGACAACAATACAACATTCGTCAGCTATAACAATGACCGTTCGCTTGCCACTTTCAGTTCATCAGCTTATTAAATTTTGTAAAGCCATTTTGCAATCTAGAGCATTTTTTTTTTTGATAAAAATCTAAAGCATATTATTGAACACTAAAGAGTGGTTGGTTGATTATTATTTTAATATTACATCATAACATTTAAATATTATTCATCATATTTAAATATATTAATATTTTTATAATTTAAAAAAAAATTATAGATATGATTAAATTAAATAATTATTTTTTTAAAATAATATACTATAATATCAAAATAATATTGAACCAAATATCCATTAGTACTATTAAAGTAGAAGAATTATTAGTTTTGAACCTACACCAACTGAGTTGATCCACGCTCAATAGTTGGGCAGAAGTGAGAAATGATGCTTCATCTTTTGTTTTCGTTTTGTATGCAAAGTATTTAATTTCTTACTTCCACTTACCATACAAAGCATTTAACATAAAAATAATATTATAATTATTATAAATATAAAAAAATGATAATATTATAAATGTATGGCTATACGAAGTAGAAGTGGGATACTTCATATAATATTTGAAGCAAAAATGATATTTTAATTTATTGTAGCATATTAAGGTGGGATGTTCCATATAGAACCCAATAATTTTCAATTAAAATAAGTGGAAGTTTGAAATTTGTTTTATGATTTAATTGAATATGACTGAGGTTCTTAAAAATTTAGATGATGATTTAAATTTTTTGTTAAACTTATATTCATATCATTCAATCTTTGACTAGATTAACACTTTTGTTTGGAATTTTTTTGCTCTAAATACTATAATTCTCTACACACTAAATGGAATTTGTAGTAACGTTGATACAAACGTAGGACAACTCTCTCCCGATTGGAATAGGAGAAGTTCTGCACACTTTTTTTTTTATTTTTTGAAAATACACATACTTTTATATCTCTTAAGTAATAATAATTCTCTTCCTTAAAAATAATAATACTTTCAATTTCTTTTAGGGGAACAACTGCAGCTATTGGTGCTTTAACCTTTAAAATTGGAAGGATGCAAACATAAATCGAGAAAACAGAAATTATATTGATTTATTTGCTGTGATTAAAACTGAATTTAAAATTTGTATATTTAACGAGTATCATTCCGACAAAAATAATAAAATAAATTACCTAATTAATCAATAGGCACTATCTAATCCCAAATAAATGTAGAGCGCCTTGCTTTAGGGGATGAATTCACTAAGAAAAGAAAGAGAAATTGTAATCTGGATTTTGTGAACAGCGGTGAGGAAGACGAAAGATTAGGAGGTACTAAATCCATAGAAATGCCTTCCTAAGGTCACATCGGGGAATGGAATTGAAAATATGAACCCTAAAAAGAGCGATTCAACAGTGAACGATGGACTTCTTACAAAAGAAAGGGGAACGATGGAGTAATTAAAAACTACTGACCTGATTGGTGAAGCCAATGCCGGATCCGAGCAGGATCCGGGCCAAAATGAGCATGTGAACATTCATCGCTGCCCCGCCGACCGCAGATCCGGCTAAAAATAGGCCTCCTCCGACGAGCATCGAGGTCCGGCGGCCGTACTTGACCGTGATCCGCGAAGCGAAAAGCGAGGCGAAGAGCCCGGCGAGGTAGAGCGAGGAAGTGAAGGTCGTCAGGATCTCGCTGTTGAACTTACAGTAATTACTGACCTTCGTGTCGTTCTTCATCTTGGTGTACACATCAGGGAAAAACCTCTCCTGAAACGATCCCATCGTCGTCACTCCACCTGCGAGATAGTTCTAATCGAAGCGATTGAATATCAGGCGGAGAAAACAGGATCGATCGATCGAGTCTTTTAAGCACCTGAAATGCCGATGTCGTAGCCGAAGAGGATGCCGCCGGAGGCAGCCATGATGCTAGAGAGGATGACGAAGGTTGTCACCCTCCCTCCGGAGGCGTCGGGGCGGCGAGCTGGAGCTGCCGCTATGGATTTGACGTGAAGTGGAGCGCCGGAAGCGGTTTCCATGGCCGTTGTGGTGATTCTCATCAGCTGCCTCTTGACAGTCGGGAACTGGGGCTTCGTCAGTACCCTTTTATTAACGCATGATCAGCGGACGGCGGATCGCACGGGCCAGCCGAGTCTCATTTTAAAATTAATAATGGGTAAATTGCATTTTGGGGATCAAGCTAGAATTGAAGTTTTTTCTAGTTTGAGGATTTTTTTGTTTAACTGAGTTCAAGCTGACACTGGATCAAATCGAGCCTGCTAGGATCGAATCGATTTAAATAAACAATAATATTATATAAATATCAGATATATAAAATAATTCTCAAATAAGTAAAATAAATAGTTTGGCCTATGGAAGAATAGATTGAGTTTCTTTAATAAAAAGTAAAAAAATGACAGGCTCAAATTAAATTAAAGCTTTAATAAAAAACGGGAATGAGCTGGCTCAAGGTGGAAAAAATTTAACCCGAGTTGGCTCGAATTGAAATGATCAGAGCCAAAAGTTGATTCCAAGCAAATGACTTTGTTATGCGAGTTTGAGTTGATCCCGTTGCTTAAACTTGAATTATTCTCAAAACAAAACAAAAAAATTGCCTTGACACATATAAGTTTTAATATAAAAAATAGTTATATTTAATATCTTACATGATTTAAAATATAATTATTAATTTTATGGAATAATTACGCTACACAATTTAGTTCTATTTATGTCTTACCCATTCATTTTTAATTAATCATACTATGCATTTTCAAAATATTACAAAATCTTACATACACACATTTGAGTTAAAACTTAATCAAAATCTATTTGAAAAAATATTCTATTAGTAAATCATTAAAATTATATTTTTATTCTTAATAGTATATATATTTTTTTTCCTCAATACCACACTAAAGTACTGATTTGTCCTAAAATCAATTCACGTTGCGGATATCCTCTTCCTTTGTCGCCACCTAAACATTAAGGTTTAGGATTTTCACTCAAAATATATTTAAATATCCTTAAAATAATACGATGAACGGCTCAGATTTTTTGTAATTTAATTATAGTTAGGTTATTGAAAAATTATGATTACTCATTATAATAGAAATAAGTTAAAATATGTGTATGTAAGATTTTATAATATTTTGAGTATGCATAGCGTAATTAACTAAGAATGGATGGATAAGGTATAAATAAAACTAAATTGTATGGCAAGTATGTAATTATCCCTAATTTTATTTAATATCTTATATAAGTATCAGCATTAAAAATTAAATATTTCTGATTATGCGTGAAATGGCTTTTTACTTTTCAAGGAGGCTAATTTTTTTTTTTAAGTAGAACAAATAAATCCTTTAATTTAATGGGCAGATCAACGGGCGATCAGACACGTGGCGCCGTACGCCTGTTGACCACCGCATTGACCACTGACAGATCATCCAATAAGTTGTAGCCAGCTCAGCCGGTTGTCCTGATTGACCATTTCGGCCATGCACATTATCTTGATTGTCGTTAACTGGAATTCATAATTATTTTTTATTTTATATTTCATTACAGATATTCTTTTTCAGAGTTTAATCTTCATACTTGTATATATTTTTTTATAGATACAATTCATTTATTTTTCTGGAAATAATAGTGCTCATTTAAGTCTGATTTGCGTATTGTGAATGAGAAATCAGAGTTATTCTCAGTTCATAGAAAGAAAAACCTTCAAGCTGAGCTAGCGGCTATGACCAGCTAAGATGGTGGAGCAAGAGTACAACTCTATGTATCGAAGCTATTAAAATAACTAGAGAACACTAGATTTTGTATAGTTTAGAAATAACCTCTTACATCTATGTGTCGTGCTAGAAAGCAAAGAGATTCGTTAAATAAAAACGGAGGGCACAAAATCGAGTACAACCAAAAGGGCATAAAGAAGGTAGGAGAAGAACAATACAAAAGATCCAAAGAAAAACAAACAGTGAACATATGAGAGTACCTTATAATAAGAGAAGGATCAATTTGAAAGTTGGGAGAAAGAAAAAGAAGACAGAAGGGAGATCCTTAGTTGACACTGCTTAATTTAACTTTAACAACTCGGCATCTAAGCAGTGTTGCTTTTTCCTGGTTCAAGGCTGGAATTGTCGGTTCTTTTGTGCTAAATCGTGAGGAGTGGGGGCCAGTGGGCCCCGGTGAAACTCAGTCAATGGTTAACTCAGAAAATTGAAGTTGAGGGCCGGCGCATTACATTGAAAAATGTCATGCAAATTAAGCAGTGCCAAGAAATGGAACAAAATGCCCTTAAACATTTAGAAAAATACCAGCTCAACCCTTGGCACCTTTCGGACCAATCTACCCATTGACGTTCTCCAAATTACCAACACAGTCCTAGAGAGGAACGTGAAGAGTTACGTTGGGCAATTCCACAATTGGCGTCGCTATCCCTGGCAATTCACTGTTATTTTGATATCAACGTGGACCCCTGAACGTACAAATAGCTCATAAATATATAATATTTTAATATATATAATCACTGGCATAGAATAAATTATTATCAAAAAAAAATTGTGAAAGTAAAATAAGATAAATGCAGTCGTCTAACTCATTTGGCAAGGATGGCGTCGATATAAATGAAGGCGCTATTATGAATATTCTGTATTATTATCAAAATAAAATCAATAAATGAAACTTTCATATTAAAATATGTGTGTTTCATATAATATATATATATATATATATATATATATTTATATATGCAAAAATATAAATAAAGAAACAACACTCAAAATAAATATAATATCGGAAGTGGGGATCATCACAATAATTAATCTCTAGTCTCAATCTGTTTGCACATAAAATATTTCTCGCTCAATCTCAACTCTCCACTTGGTGGTCGAACGGAACTAGTCTTCTTTTGAACCAACATGTTGCAGGTACATGAATCAGGCTGCAGGTTAAGCTTAAGCAAAGTTCAGACACTAAATTTGATAATGGTTGCGTCACGTAAAGATGTAGATCTATAAACCCGAGAGTTACCTCGGTGCTTGCTTGTTCTCAACACTAGGATCATCGGGCCATGACTCGACAAGTGACTTTCCCAGCACAATAATAAATATTTTACAGTTAGGAATACTACATTTGCACTAATTATAAATAAAACCCTTTAAGGTCGAAAGATAAGAAGACAGAAGGGAAACCCTTAGTTGACACATGGAGAAGTAATATACTAAATCAAAATTCGAAACAAATTATTCATAATTTAAAATATACATGAATTTTGATTTGATTTGAGCCTTTTTAAGTTAAATTTTAAATTATATAAAATATTTAAAATATATTTCAAATTAAGCTAGAATTAATCTTTACTTGCTTAAAAAATATTTCGAATTAATTCAAAATTTGTGTTGACATAGGTGGATGGCATATTATACCGATCCTAAAAGCCTAGGCTTTCAATCTTGCTGAGGCTACATGAATTTTTGACATTATTTCTCGAGTATCGAAATACTATAATATAAAATAATATTATAGTGATTATTCATTATTAATATAATATTATACCATAATTTATTTCGAGTTAAGTCAAAATGCAATTAAAGTTATCGCAAATTAATTAATTTTAAGTCAAGTCAACTATTGGAACTTGAGTCAAATCGAGCATTGCTGGTGTTCAAGTTAACTCAAATTCGCTCGAATTCTACTCATTCGTGATCGGGTTAGAGATGATGGAGGCTGCTGGTGGCCAATTTTGGTTGAAATTTTTTTCAGATTACTGATTTCACTTTTATTATTGGAGGGGTTTCAATCGCACCGCTCGACAAAAAGGAAGAGAACGAAAGTAGCCTTCAGACTTAGAACACGATTGATAGAATCAGTTTGATTACGTCTCTTATCCTTATTATTATATATATTTTTGTTCTTTTCATTTGTGTTTAGTTATCCTATGCGAACTTATTTTACATGTTATCATAGTCCTCATGTTCTCTCCAACACTCTTGTGTAACTCAGAAAAAAATCTTATTTATTGTTTCATTTATTGTTTCCCTTAATTACTTGTATATTACTGAAATTAATTCCTTCTATTGGAATGCCTCTTTTAGAACATTAATTAGATATACCTTAACATAGTAAAAATATTCGATTTATTTATCTGTACAATCTTGATATACGTAGTGGAGACGATCTCTAAGGCCCTATTTGGCGTGAAGATCAAAACATGACCAAAATAATACTAATTTAAAAAACAATAATAATAATAATAAATAAATTTTTTAAATCATTCTATACAAATTCAAAAATAAAAAATATTATTTTACTTTACATACTCAATAATTTAAAATAAAAATATCAACTTTATTTCACATTTTAGACCAAAATATTCAAATCGAGTACTTTGATCTAAGATGTGAAATAAAGTTTATATTTTTATTAAAAATTATTGAGTATGTAAAGTAAAATATTTTTTTATATTAAAATTTGTGTAAAATAATTAAAATAATTTATTTATTATTATTATTGTTATTTTTTAAACTAGTACTATTTTGATCCTCGCGCCAAGCAGAGCCTGTAACTCTCAATACTACAAATAGTCAGGAACCAGAAGAGAGGGATTGTTATATCATATATAAATTTTTATATTAATGGTGGGAGGTCCTATGGGTATTTATAATATTCATAGGGGTGCTAAATAAAAGGATAATGTAACATTCCGATAAAATTTAAATTTAGATTTTATGTTAATTTAATTTATTATGATGAAATTAATTTTTATTTATATAAAATTAATTATTTAAAATTAAATATATGAAATATTAAATGTTTGTGATGCGATTCAAAATTTAAAACGGCTAAAATTAATATTTAATTTAATAAAGATTATTTACATTTATGTCTTTAGTTGTGATTACAAGCAAAGATTGGTGAGAATTTTCTATGAAGTGATTTTTCAGTATCATTAAACTTTCTTTTAATGCTGTTAATCACAATTCTATTATTTTTCCCATTTGAATATGAAAACGTTGGGCATAGGATGCATGTGTACATGTAAAACTTTAATAGAAATAAAATAAAATTTGTAATTTCTTTTAATTAGAAGATTGATAATATGATTGTGATTTATATGAATGTTTCAAATTCTAGTTAAAATTTAACTCAAGCTATAATTATTTAATTGCAAACATATATTTGTTTTCTCGATTGTGACAGACACTCACAAGAAGGGCAAGTGCATGGCTTGCGTGAGTAAATAAGTGTACGGACTTATTGTCATACTCGATAAAATTAATTAATATTTGAGCAAGTATATGAACTTGCCAATTTAATAAATTATAATACAAGAATTTTAATGCGACAATGGATTTATAAATTTAAATGTGATTTCTGTGAGATTACGCACTTGTCTTAGCTCGAGCATATGATATGATATTTGGTGTGACGGTGTCCATTGGCAGTTTCCGACTGTCATTGGGGGTGACGATCCCCAAAGCAGATACGTGTCTACTGTGGATAGTGTCCACTAGAAGTCCTCATATGATATTTGGCGCGACAGCATTCATTAAATATACTTACAGAGGGCTATTCATGGGAGGGTGACGATCCCCAAAGATGTAAAAAATAAAACTAATAAAAAGAATTTTTTCGTTACTTATATTTTCATTATTTCTGTTTACATGCTGATGTTGTAATTATTATGCAAATTATGTTATATTTATTTAATATTTACTGCTCACATTATGATATTTATTTCTTTATCTTAATGCAAGCCTAATTGAAATCTATGTTATATATGTTTAATTTTTTGTTATTTTTATTACATCACGTTATCATGGTATTATTATCATTATAATTATTATTATTATAATTATTATTATTATTTAATATTTTTATTTAAAAGCTTTATTAGTGTACAACCTGTGAGTCTGTTCTAATAGACTCTATCACTAACGTGGCAAGTACTGGGGCACTTGATCACGAGAATGGGGAGAATGTCAGTCAAGAGAAGATTTAGTTTATTTCTTTATTTTCTTAGAGAGTGACTATTTACTTATGTGTTTGGTTGAGATTTTAGTGATTCTGCCTTATTTGCTTTAGCTAAATGTTTGTTTCTATTTTACATTGTAGTAATGTGAGCTCGTGTAGTAGCATCTGATCTATTTAGTTTCTTCCGCTGTTGATTTAATTTTCCTTCTTCCTTAGATAAATTTTAGTGTGACGGGTTGGGTCATCACAGATATATCGCTTATCAAGAGACTCATCTCTCGATCACATTGTTAAGGCATATGCTCCGGCTCCTCTCATTGATAATTACAGGGAGAAGAAGAGATTGTGTGAAACTAAGAAATAATCGAGTAAAAATTGTATTTTTAATTGAAAAATAAATATTTTTTTTTTGTTAATAAAAATTTTAATATAAAAATATATCTTGCTAGTTGCCGTAATGCATTTAATAAGGGTCTATAATCTAACAAGAAAATATCATGAGAATGATTCAAATGTAACGAGTATTTGAATAATGGATAGTGACAACCATACTTGTCGCTAAAAGTTCAAAAAATCCTGAAGAAATTAAAAAATTTATGTTATTTATTCCACTTTTAACAATGACTGCCTCATATTAAAGATGTCATCCTTTTTTTCTAATCATTGCCGGTTGATCGCACACGGGTCCGGCAGCCGCGCTTGCGGGGATTGGAAGGAGGTCTATATTTTTAAAATTATAACATCGAGATCATTGAATTTTAATAGATTATCAAATGAATTTTTTTTAATTTTTTTTATTATTAAAATTTTTAAAATTACTATTGTGCCCTCCCCTCTCTCCTTCACAGCCCCGCTCGAAATATTGACCTACATGTTATTAAGTGTTAAATGTAAGAACCTGGGTGTAATTTTTTCAAATAATTTTACGAATCTTTCAATCCGCAGGCTTTCCATTTTTTATTCTCTTCTTTTTTTTTGCTCTATGTCAAAATAATTTGTTAAATTATGAGTTAGCAAAACTTTCAGCATAAGAATTTGATACCGATGATTTCAACTTGAATTGAAAATTTTCAGTTTGATATCAATTCGATTCAAAATAATGAATAAGAAGAGTTCGATTTGAGCTTGATTTGACTAGTTTATTATCGACTCAAGCTCAATCCAACTTTTAATTAATTTTTAATCTTTTAGCTAAATTTTAGGTATAAATATATTTATTCATTTAAATCAGCTTAAATTACATTATTTGTTTAGATCTAATATTTTAAAAAAAATAAAAAAAATTAATTTATAATAAATATATATAATTTGAAAAAAAAGTTGTGGACAAAATTATAATAAAATTATTGTAAAAAATTAATATATAAATATATATATATATATAAATATATATATATATAAATATTTTTTAATATTTTTAGCCTTATCTATGCCTCTGGTGTCCTTTGTTTCTCTGATAGACGGGAGAGAAAAACGGAGAGAAAAAAAAAATTATAGTATTTTGGTTTTAAAATGCCTTCAAATGTTGAAAACTATTATCAAATCAGAAATGTTATTTATGAAATTAATAAAAAAAATTTAACTACATGCGATACCATTTAATTTTATTTATACATTGCCTATCTATTCTTTGTTAATTACGCTATGCACACTCAAAATATTACAAAATCTTACATACACACACTTTAACTTATTTTCATTATAATAAATAATTATAATTTTTCAATAACCTAACTATAGTTAGGTTACAAAAAATCAAAATAGTTCATCATATTATTTAAATGATATTTAAATATATTTTGAGTGAAAATTTTAAAACTTTGATGTTTAGGTAGTAGCAAGGGAATGAAACATCCACGACGTAAATTGATTTTAGGATAGATCAACGCTTTAGTGTGGCATTGAGAAAGAAAAAATTATATACTATTAAGGGTAAAAAATATAATTTTAATAATTTACTGACGAAATAATTTTTTTTTCAAATAGATTTTGACTGAATATTAACTCAAGTGTGTGTATGTAAGGTTTATAATATTTTGAGTATGCATAGCATAATTAACAAAAAAATAGATGAATAATGCATAAATAAAACTAAATAGTGTGACATATAGGTAAATATCCCAAAAAAAAATTAGGATTCACTTGCAATCAACTACTATTGCAGATCCTTAGATGTAATTTTTTTGTTTTTTTTATAATGATGGTAGGCATAATTAATTTACCTATAACAATAATTAGACGAGCATAACCACGCGACGTTCCGGCTGGATAATATCGTTGGAGTCTCTCAAAAAATTTTATTTTTTAATATAATCAGATTACAATAAAAAAAAATTTTGTACCCGAACTTGAAACTGATTCAAATCGCGCCAAGTAAAATCGGTTTCAATTTGAGCTACTCGAGTGGGGGCGAGTCCTCAGATTGGTGGACCAAATCAAGTCTGGTACTTTTTTGTAATTTGACAGCTGCATGTTCTGGCTCCAATTAGATATCATGCCATTTGCACAGCTGTGTATTTGCTGGTTTAGGACCCATTTTTACATGTTCTTTTCTTTTGGCCATAGGTGTAAATTTCTCTGTTTTTTAAAATTTTTTATACTCGATAATTAAGATTAATTTTTCGTAGTCATTTGAACATTGTATTGAAGACAGTCAGATGAATGCTGCAAGTTAACACATTTATTTAAAAAGTTTAAATTAATTTGTCTTTATGATTAGTAGACGCTGATACATAGAAAAAATTACTTCTCGTGCTAACTTGATTTCTGATATTTATAAGAACAACAATGACGCCGTTGATGCGGAATATATTTTGAAACAACACAAGATGAAAATAAAGAACAACAATCAAGTGTGCTAACACAATCGTTGGCAAATGCGACACAAACTCGTATAAAAGATATAAGGTATGAAAATATTTTTACATTATTCAAAAAGAAAATGCAAACACAAGCACAATCAAGCAATTCATAGTTTATAAAATTTGTAAAAAAATATTATTCTTACAAACGTTGAGAAAACATTCTGAGAAAATATGCCAACATACTATCATCGAGTCCTCTCAAACACAACTCAATCAACTAGTTGAATCTAGCTAGGGTTTTCACATTTTGAACAAGGCATGATATGGCTTTATATGTTTCGTTCCTGTTGACGTGAGATGCAAGGGATCCCAAGAAACATCGAAAAAGAGAGAGAGTCCTGAGAGACGGCGATGCGTAGAGGGATAAGCCGGTTAGTCAAAGCTTAAGAGGGAGAGAGAGTTTGGGGCATCCAGAACAGCACACAGAGATTTAAGGTGGTTCAGGGAAGAAATCCCCTATGTCCACCGGGCGATCAACGAAGAGATTTTCACTAAAGGAAAAAGGTAGCCATGAAGGCTAATACAATATTTGGGAAGGAGAGAGAGAGGGAGAAAGCTCCTCAATTGGGGCTCTAATACAGTGAGAATGGGAGAACCAGGAAAGTTGCTTGTACTTTGACCGCTCTTGTTGATTCTCTCCTCTTGGATCCGTCCTGCTTGAAGACTGTTCAAGAGTATTTGTAGGTGATGGACTGTACAATTTTGTCCTGATTTTCCGAAAAAAAAGGAGGTGAATAAGCTCTGCGCTCGCGCCGCTTGTCGGCCGCTGGAGAGACCAAAAGCAGCAACAGGGGAGCGTGATTTTTTTAATATTAGAACTGCTTCTGGGGATCCGTGACAGCTGGAGCATGCGAATCCTTAATTTACGTGTCTTAGAGAAAATGTGTCTCGTACGGGGAACGACATGGTCGAACCTGTTGATTCCTCCCTTATGATAATATTGTAATTTTAATGTTTAACAATATGTTTAAGTTAGTTTGTACTAACATAATTATTTAGTGTTCTTAATCTTAGGTTTATTAAAGTTGCATCTCAATTGTATACTAAAATTGAGATCTAATTAAGTTGGAGAGAAAGGTTTGAGCATTGAAGACTAAGTGAAGCAAATTACATTATTGTCCTTTTTATTTGAGAGTAGAATTATTGTGAGGTTGATCTTAATTGCTAGAATAGCCTGGATATAAGTTTGAGCACTTAGAATATCTGCGAGTTAACTAGATAATCTTAAAAGATTAAATTCTCATAATTATGTGGCATAGTAGTGGTAAGATTGTTTTAGATATTTTCTTCTGATTGTGATAGCTCCAGGGCAACCTTGGGATAGTTGAAGGGTGACTTTGAGTAATGAGGTCGACCCGAGGTCGACCTTCAGCAGCAACCCTCAACAGAAACTTTAGTCATTTTGGGGATTTTTCTAGGTCGACTTGAGGTCTACTCGAGATTGACCTGAGGTCGACCCGAGGTTGACCTTCAGCAGCGACCCTCAACAGAAACTTTGGTCATATTGGAGGATTTTTTCAGGTCGACCTGGAGGCGACCTCAGTGGTGAGGTCGACCTGAGGTCGACCTTGGAAATGACCGTTGGCCTATTTTTATCTTCCAGGTCGACCTCCAGATCTTTTCCAGCTTTTTTTTCTAGGCGTTGGAGCTCTTGTTATATAAGGAGATATGGGTTGTTGGTGCATCCTTCTTGCCTTAAAAAAATTCTTTAATTGCTCCTAACATTTACCTTCATTCTCCACCATCTTAAGACTTGATAAAACATTCAAGTTGAGTTTCAATCAAGATTCAAGGTGATCTAGATGAACTTGGACTCAAGTGCTCAAACTCTTTATCCACTTTTCTTCTAGCTCTCAAGATTCAATCATAAGAAGAGAGAGTGATTATTTTTTTTTGTAATATTTTAGTTGTTATTTTCTGCCTTCACTGTGTGTGTGAAGAGGGCCCCAAATAAGGGTTGGAGGAGGTGAGTGAGTGAGCCCTGACTTAAAAGTGAGCAGGGCCTCTAGTGAGTGGATAGAGGAGGATTTGTATGGGCTTCTCCGCCTAAACCAAGGAGTGTGTTATAGTGATATCTTTCCGATCAGGGTTGGGTGGATTAGGCTCTAATTTGAGCTGAACCACGTTATATCGTATGTTCTTTGTGGATGTGATATTTTTTTTTTGTCTGCACTTATATTTGCTTCCGCTTGTATTTTGCACTAACTGTTATATTTAGTAAATTAAATTAAATTTTAATTACTTCTATTCACCCCCCTCTAGACGTCATACTTGATCCTACAGAACCACGTTGATAGTGACAGGTACAACAGTGTAACATCATCATCGATATTAGTAGGGATGGTCCTGGCTCGTCGTGGATGAGGCTTAATTAAACCCGCGTTGCCGAGGTTTGACCGAGGTCTGAAACCTGTGAGAACAGATAAATGAGTTAGTAAGTAAATAAAGGGTAAATGCCAGCTCGACGCCACGTGTACAATAGGGATACAGCTCTGGAATCACGTGTTAACAGTTCCAAAAAAAATAACTATTTTATAATTTTGTGAAGAGGAAGTTTATCTTGAATACATGATGGAATATCTATAGTATTGAAAAATTTTTAATACAAGCTAGGAATCCCACATTTTGTTATAGTAAACCTATAGCAGCAAAACATCAAGGTTTATCCATATATGAGAAAAGAGATGACACTCATGGTTGTTGCAATTCAAAACTAGCAAACTCATTCGATGGGAGCTCACTTTGTAGTATTAGCTGACCATCAAAGTCTCAAATTTCTTTTAGAACATCGTATATCTACTACAGCTCAACAAAGATGGCTTTCCAAGCTTCTGAGGTATGACTTTGAAATTGCATATAGGAAGGGAAAAGAAAATATTGTTGCTGATGCGCTTTCCAGAAGAGTTCACCCTAAAGTTAATTTTATAAGGGTAAATTACACCCAGATCTTTGAGTAAGACTTAATAATACATAGGTCTACATTTTTAAAATTATAACATCGAGGTCTCAGAGTTTTTAATAAATTATCAAATAGGTCCTTTTTATTTTTTTATTATTAATTTTTTTTAAATTAATATAATACCCCTCTCTCTCCTGCAGATCCTTGCGCGCTCGAGGGACGATCGTGGCCGTCAGCAAGTCCCACACGCGAGGGCGCAGAGATGGCCGCGGCCGTCGGCTGGTCGCACGCCCACGCAAGGCCGCAGGAATGGCCGCGGCCGTCCCTCGCACGCACAGGGATTGGCAGGAGAGAGAGGGGGGGGAGAAGAGAGGGGGATATAATGGTAATTTTAAAAATAATTAATAATAAAAAAATAAAAAGGACTCATTTAATAATTTATTAAAAACTCAGAGATCCCGATATTATAATTTTAAAAATATGAATCTGTGCATTATTAAGTTTTAAATTCAAAGACCTTGGTGTAATTTACCCATGTTATAATTCAACTGCCTCTACTATTATACTTGGAGAAGTGAAGTAAAGTAAAGTTGGCATACAGATAAGAGAATTATAGAGTTAATCACAAACTAACAACAAAGATTACTGTTAGATCAGCAATACATATGGAAATATAGAGAATTAAGAAAAAATGAGAAATTGGGTGTTGGTATTAGGGCAGATCTTAGATACCCAATTGATTAAAATTGTGCATGAAGATTTTGCAGGTGGTCACTCTGGCCTTGATCCAATTGTTCATTGGCTAGAAGGCATTTGGAGGGGTCTCTTCAAAGAAAGGCTAAGAAGGTGGCCAAGGACTTTGAAATTTGTTAACGCAATAAAGCAAAAATCGTGGCCCTCTCCTAAGTCGTTACATCTATTTTTAGTACGCAATGAGAATGAGTAGAAATTTTCGTAGGATTTATTGAAGGATTGCCAATTTCTTATGGCAAAAATATTATTGTTGTCATTGTGGACGCGCTGAGCAAATATGCACACTTTATTACATTATCTTATCTAATTTTAACTCATTATTATTTTTTTAATATCTTCAACTCTTATCGTTGCTCAGGCTTATTTAGATTATTTATATAAGTTGTATGGTATGCTTGAAAAAAATTGTGTGACTGAGATCCTATTTTCCATTGTTATTTTCAGAATGAATTTTTGAAGCTGCAAAGAATTAAGATTAACATGTCAATAGCTTATCATCCTCAAATGAATGGCTAGACAGAAGTAGTGAATCGTTGTCTTGAAGAATATTTGAGATATATAATTTTAGATAGATCGAAGGAATAGTTAAAGTGATTATCATTAGTCGAATGTCGGTGTAACATTAATTACCATTTTTTAGCGAAACTTACCCCCTATGAAATACTATTTAGGCAAGCTCCACTTATTAATGAAGCTCTACTTATTACTGAAAGCTCTGAGGTTGAACTAGTGGATCACAGCATGAGGGCAAGAGAAGAGATTAAGTTACTAAAACAAAATTTATATTAAATTATAATCGTACAAAGGTAATAGTAGATAAATATAAATCTGAAAGAATTTTTGAGACACATTACTGTCAGACATCATTAGGCAAAAAATTATCTCTTAAATTTTCTACTAAATATTTTGTGTTATTTCAAGTTATAAGAAGATTGTGTTAATAGCATATAAATTATAATTCCCAACTCATGCCAAATTCAACTTATATTTCGTGTTCCTATTCCTAAGAAAAAGACAGGAATAGAGCGGATTAAAAGTGTGTTTGAGGTGGGGGAAATTGCCAGTATGTATTGAAAGTTACTTATTTAGTGTCTTGATCAGACTCCATGCAATAAGTTATTGTTAGTGATTTAGTTTAATATATTAGGCATTGTATTTGTATAATTAAGCAGTTATGCAATGTTTTCATTCTTCTTGCCTTTTCTTCCATTACTTTTCTTCTTCCTATCTATTGTAATTCTCATTTAATTCTCTTCTCAACTTGCCTCTTTTCATCTATAAATCTTGTATTATTTTATTTGAACACTTGAAGTGTAATTTGATTGGTTGATTGGAATTTATATATCATCATTTATAGACTAAAGTGTAATTAAGAATTAATTATAAAGACTTTTCAGTAATTAAGTCTTTATTCAGGTCATTTTTAGCCCATTAAGGATGTAAAAAGGCCCATAAAACTAATGGGCCTTAACTTATTATTGGGCTTTGCAGAGGAAAGGCCACAGCCCATATAACATACTTTGCTCACAAAGTTAATGATCGTCTCTTGTTCTATTTCTATGTTCTTCATCCCCTGCTCTGTTTGGGCTCGCGAATCTCTTCCAGAACCAGTGCTTCTTCCACACGCTACCCATCCGATACAGCGGCACGCCATTCGTCTCCCAGAGGAAGAAGTAGATAAATAATGTCATCAGCAGCAGCCCACTCCCAAACATGAAGAAGATGCCGGCCCGCATCCGGCAAAGCAGTTCCAACATGCTCTGTGCCACAGCGAAGGTGCTCAGGAAGTTCACGGCCACAACAATGCTCTGCCCTGCTGACCTGATTTCTAGGGGGAAGATCTCGCTCGTCACCAGCCATGCCAACGGTCCCCACGACCACCCGAACCCTCCGACGAAGGTGCAGATCATAACCAGAATAAGGTATGCGTAGCCGGCGCTTACCTTCCCCTGATCGTGGAGCTCTGCTTCCAGCACCAAGCCGAGGACCAAGTGCGAAGCCATCATAATCAGCCCGCCCGTGACGAAAAGGGCCCGCCGGCCAAGCCTGTCTACTGCCACCAGCGACGCCGCAAGGGTGCAGCTGAGGGAGACGACCCGCGTGATCACTGCTGACATTAGGGAGGCGCTCTCTTTCTGTCCGATGGTGCGGAACATCACCGGTGCATAGAAGTTCACCGCATTGATGCCAGTGACCTGCTGAAAGAAGGGAATGGCAAGGGCCATTATCAAATGAGGGCGATAACTTCTCCTGAAAATCTTGCGAATGGGGTTTTCTTCTTTGATCGCGTTGGAGGCCTCTGCTACGCTGGCGACGAGGATTTGCAACTCGTTGTTGACATCAGCAGTGCCACGAATCTTTTGCAGCACCCGCCTGGCAATAGCAAGATCGCTGCCCTGCTGTATTATACTGCTGGGAGTCTCGGGGAGGAAGATGGTGCCGACAGTGAGTAACGCGGCCGGAAGACCAGCCAGGGACAGTGAAAGCCGCCAGCCCCAACCGGCTTCTATCTTCTGGGTTCCATAGTTAACAAGGTTGGCGACGAGGATTCCAAAGCTGACCCAGATATCAAACCCGCCGGTGAGAGCTCCTCGATGCTTTGGGGGAGACATCTCCGAGAGGTACAAGGGAATAGACTGGAGAAAAAACAATGTAGCTTCAATTTTGAAATTTTTTTTAATCTGATGTGAATTGGCCAAATTTCTTGCAATATTTTCATTATTTCTAAGCAGCTAACCTGATTAGTAAACCCGATACCAAACCCTAACAGGATCCGGGAGAGGATAAGCATTTCAACATTCACCGCAGCGCCGCCCATCGCAGATCCGGCCAAAAACAGGGCTCCACCGGCAATCATCGAGGTCCGGCGACCGTACCTGTCTGTGATCCTTGAAGCAAATAAGGAGGCTACGAGCCCGGCGAGGTAAAGCGAGGACGTGAAAGTCGTCAGTTTCTCGCTGTTGAACTTGCAGTAGTTGCTGATCTTAGTGTCGCTCTTCGCCCTCTCATATACATCTGGGAAAAACCTTCGCAGGAATGACTCCGTCGCCGAGACTCCGCCTGAAAGCTTTCGCTAATTGAATAGACGAAGACGAAATTAGGTTTTACTGGGGATCAATGAAGGAATTAGCACCTGAGATGCCAATGTCGTAGCCGAAGAGTACGCCGCCGGAGGCGGCCACCAAGCTGGAGAGGACGATGAAGGCCGTGATTCTCCCGCCGGAGGCGTCGTGCCGGCGATCTGGACTGACGGCGATGGATTTGGGGGAAAGGGATTCGGCGAAGGATGCTTCCATTTCGATTATGTGGTCGATGAATTTTTTTTTTTGTTCACATTTTCAGTTCCCTCAGTCTTCCTTTTGCGCCGAATGCACGTAATCTGCCGTCTAACGCTCGGCTGACTGCATGTTATCGGCCGGCTTACGCTCGCAGTTTGATTGTCCGATTATATTATTAAATACGAATAATTACATACATAATATTTTATATTATTATAATTACATATTTCATATTTATTATTTAAATATCATAATATGTGTACAATAATTTTTCAAATATTATATTTTAAAAATAAAAAAATATGTGAAATATAATATTTATATTTATAGTATAATATTTAAAAAATAAATGTATAATATATACATATAATATTAGAAAGTATTATGTATATAAATGTCTTAAATTATATTTTATTTATTTTTGTTGAAAAATAATTTTTATTTAAACTTAAACTACTATTTAAAATTGTGATTTATCTCATTTTTATATTTATCCAGATCGAAATCAGATTGGCACTAATTTTTTTCTTTCAATAATATTATATATTTTATCAAAAAAATAATATCATATACATATATATATATATATATATATTTAATAATAATAATAATATATATTTATTAATTTTATAATAATATTTTTCTTTATTATAATAAATAAATATAAAAACATAAATAAATTATTAATGTTAAATTTTCTTTTATGTTTGACGGTAATTTTTTTATGTTCATTTAGTTGATATTTAGTAGTGCATATTAATTTCTTTTAATTGATATTGTTAAGATTATGATAAAAATTTTGAGGTTTCATATAAATTTATGAATTTGTTTGCTTATATTATTTTATCACTTTTCTTATCTTAAAAGTTTTTCATAATTATAAATTGAATCTAGAAGCACGCATAAATTTTTAATATTAATTTAAAATGATGTATTCAAGATTGATATTAGAACTAAAATTAAAATATTAAAAGTAATTTTTTATATAAAAATATGTAAAATGCATATTATATATTTGTTTTATTTTTGATAAATCGTTCTTACCATATTTATTTATTCTTAAAATTAATTAGTTCGTAATATGACGAGTAATAAATTAATTAATTTTTATTATTGTATACACAAATACAAAACTAAAAAATCTCTAGTTTTTTTTAAATTAATAACTTAAATAATTAAATGAAAACTAGGTAAAAATTTCTAGTCGGTGTAAACAATGTTTTGAACTGAAAGATCAAACGAAGTTATTTAAATTTGGTAGTTTGATTTGGTTTAGAATCCAATGTTTTGATGATGTTTAATATTTTGTGTATTTCGGTTAATCGATTTGGGTTCAGTTTCAAACGTTTGAAAATAAAATCAACTGAATTAATCGATTATTAAATAAGCCTATATATAAATATAATTTAGTTATGTAATTTTGATTATATTGTGAAGTTGATTATATAATTACCCCTAAACTCTCGTTGTCTTTTTGTTAAGTTTATTATGATGATACGATTGAGTTATTTTATGTACTTAAACAATTTTTATAGATTATGATTAAGAGTCACGTTGATTTTTTATTTAATTAAATTATTTTTGTGTTAAAATACTCCTGTATTAAGGCTATTGTCTAAATATTTATATAATAATATTTAACATAATTATGAGAAGGTTTAGAAAATTTTTTAAATAAAAAATATAATTTTAATGCAATCAAATCAAATTAAACTTATAATTATTTAGTTAGTTTGATTTACTTCGTAATCTAATTTAATTATTAGTTTGATTTTTTTAAAATTAAAATCGAATTTAATCTTTACTTTTAATTTAATCATCAAACTTACCAATTAAACTGAATGAAGCTAAGCCACTGCCACAGGCGCGCAGGGACTAACCACTTTCATTAATAAAAAATTTGAACGCCTTCGATTCATTTTTTTTATTTAACACAAATGTAATTATAAAAATTAATTATATTTAGATTTAATATAAATATAAATATTAAAATTAAAGTAATTTATATTTTACATACATTTTAATATTAATTTTTTTTAAATTTAAAAAATAAAATATTTTTTTCTTGTTAAAAAAATTTAGAGTGAAATGAGCTCAGCCTTAGAGTATTTATTTTGTAAAATCTATCTTTAGAATTTGAATGAGTGAAAATTTAAGGTGTTTCTTTGTTGTAATATCTTAAAATTATTATTTAAGTTATTTCTAATTGGGACATTTAAATAAGAAACATTAAAATTACGCCTTATTAAAAATTATATATATTACGATCAATCTATAAATATTACGAGCAACATATTGTATTTAGTGAATATCTTGTATTTTATAAATTGTTCACTTACCATCACAGTAATTGACTCAAATTTAACTCTTTCTCAAGTACGATTAAATATGAAATGATCATGACCATTTATCATCATAAATCAATTCTTACGATATTGTTATGGATGGTAAATTAGGAAAGAACAAAGTCCATCACAGGGATGCTCCCTGTGGCAATCTCACACCTGTCTCCACCACACTGAAGGCAAAAAGTCGTTTACTAGATTTCATTTGATCTACCTAAATTGGTTCATATGTAGGTAAATATATTAACATTTGTTGTGATGTCAAATTGAATCTTGACAATGAAAAATAATTTTTTGTTGAGCTTTAATGCCGTTTTCCTCATTTTATCTTTTAAATTTATCACCTAATATGTTTTACCCAAATGTACATTGTTTTCTATGTTTCTTGACGCATGCATAAGAAAAAATTATAAAAGAGAAGAAAAACAGGAAGAAAACAACAAGTTAAAGATGCGATATGATATTCGTAATATTTACAAAATGATAATAAAATATATAATTTTTAATAATTTCAGTATCTTTTATGCAAATGTTCTATTGTCATTTCTAAATTGCCTTTAACTTTATCTCAAAATTCTTCATTAACAACTTGAATCCCTTCTAGAGTGGAATTAGACATAAGGCCTTAAATACTTTTCAATTGATGAGTTGAACTTTGGGTCTCTTTGTAATTTTATTTTACTATTATTTTATATAAAATTATTATTTCTATATTTATTTTGATAAAAAAATTATTTCACATAAATCTCTATTTCACATTTCATGAAATTATTATTCTTTTTCTTCATCCAAAAAATAACTATTTTTAACTATTTTTTATAA
>KZ454132.1:219829-349893 GCA_002786265.1 Apostasia shenzhenica
TGTATTCAGGCAATACAGCGCTTCGCTTCCAGGGAACGCCCTAGCTTTAACGCAATTTTCTAAAGGATTCATGTCATGATTGATTCGACAAGTTTTACGCTGGCTGTCGACTACCTAACGCAACCCTCCGCATTTCTCATCCGGGACTTGGGACCCGGCAACGGCGCGTTGAGACAGATTAGTTAATGAAAGCAAAAAAATATCAAGTATTGAACAGTAATTACAAAAGCAGATAATTAGAGCTACTTCTTCCAGAAGAGTATATACAACAACAATAAAAAAATTCTGTTCTGAACTGGTTGGAATTAGCTACATGGATCTCTCTTCTTCATTTATGTAGGTTTAATACTTCAAATGATATATATATATATATATATATATATATATATATATAATATACACAGTTGTAGCATATGTTACATTGAAAAGACTTATATGGAGATTGAAGTATAATTAAATAGCAAATAACATTTGAAGATATATTTGGAATATGACTAAAAAGCGTAAGGCATAACATAAGAATTTTAATATAGCAAAAACATGAAAATACTATCTATTTATTTATTATTTACTTAGTTGATAAAGATGACAATTCCTCAATAAATTATTTTGTTTGAAGAGTCTGTGATGACTTGGAACCGAAGAGGGTAAGGAGTGACCACCGGGATGATATTCATATGAGTGAATCGAAATCATCCGAATAAAGAGCAGCTCCTAGTAAGCTTCTAGGTGAAGGAGTATAGGAATAAATCGTCCCACATTGGAAAGCGAGCGGAGTTTCTGAGCTGTATAAGTGGATAATGTGATCCAAAATAGTATAGGCGCCTTTTGGGGAAAGCCGTGAGGCTAATAATGAAAAATTCAGTGATTAAGTATGCTTGAACTGAAGTAATACTGAGATGGATAATCTCCTGGAAAGACTCAGATAACGTATTTTCCTAAAGCTAAAACAGATAATACATCTACATTTGAATTACAAGACGTTAAAATATGGTATCAAAACCGACTTCCCATAGTCCGATGTAGTTCGAGGACGAACTAAGCAAAAGTAGGTGGGCCTGTGACAACTCGGGACAAAAGAGGGTAGGGAGTCATTACCGGGGTGATGTCCATATAAGTGAATCAGAATGATGCGGGACGGATGAACGATGATGTAGTTTAGAGATCAACACTTTTATAAAGCAAATTTTCACAAACTAATGCTTGAATATCAGGAAATAATTTTGTGATGACTGAGAAATTAATTAAGCCCGCAAAACCAATTACTTTTAAAATTTTAAATAAATTAGATCGAAGGTAATTGAAAAATTACCAATTCAGATTAGGGCACAATCCAGTTTTCAATAAATCAGAAACAGGGAACAGGATTGAGGGTCTCACAATATTTAACCAACAGTTATTTAAATTTGATCAGTAATGAAAGGTCGCACAGGTGGAACAAATTCGAGCAAATCACAAGCGAGCATAAAAATCCAGATTATTCGAATTTACCAGGTTAGAGGTTTTATCGAAATTCGTACCTGAGTCAAAGAATCCAGGGACCAAAATGTAATTTGTTTCAAAATAGGGCAGTAGGGCGCTTGGGCGCTCGCGAAACGGGCAAGCGGGCGACGCGGACGCGCCGGACCGAGCGAAGCAGGCGCGCAGGCACGACGGGCGCAGGCGAGGCAAGCGCGCCGACTGGCGCAGGGAGGCGGGCACGCGGGAGCGTCGACTGGCGCGAAAGAGGCGGGAGCGCCGGCTGGGGTGTGCAGACGGGCGAGCGGGCGGCGCCGGTGGGTGTTCGAGAGGGCGGCGTCGGTGGGCGCGCGGGGGCTGCGCCGGCGAATCGGGTGCAGGCGCGTGCTGGCGTCGCGCGCGCAGGTGGAGCTGGGGCACGCGCAGGCCGTGCAGAGACGTGCACAGTCGGAGAGCAGGTGCGTCTGAAATAACTGTACGAGAAGTCAAGGTGAATGCTGGAGGTGCAAGATGAATGAAATCGAACTCGGAGGGGAGGGGCTGGAGCGGGTGGAATTTAGAGATTCTCACCCAAGGCCCAAGCCCTTCCCTATCCAGGATATCGATTCATTCCAGAATCAAATAATCCCAAGGAAAACACAAATTAGATTTATTCAGCATTAAAGAAATAAGAGTAACAGGAAGGCGTTTATATAGGCCTCCATACAGACTAACTCAATAAAGGAAAATACATAATGTAATAAATTCCTCACACAAAGGAAATACTAGATAACATGCCTAAACTAATGATCATTGAAATAGAAACAACTAATACAAAATAAATGCGAGAAATAAAATCATCCCAAAATAGAATCTCCAATCGATCCGAATGAATAGGAGATTTTCAATCCATCGAGTCAGCGATCTGTAACATCCATCTTTCCTAATCTGTCCTAATAGTCAATCAATCCAAATCGAAGCAGTATGGCTAGATCTCGGCCGTCGACGGTAAACTCTGCCAAGAATAAATCGACAGTCGATCGTGATGTCCCCACCACAGAATCACCCAAATAAAGAGTAGCTCTTGACAATCTTCTAGGTAGAGGTGCATAGGAATGAATCATTTCACATCAGAAAGGGAGAGTAGTTCTTAAACTATATAAGTGGATAACGTGATTCAAAATAGTATAGAAGCCTTTTAGAGCAAAACTGTGAGACTAAGGGTTTGTTTGGTTGAAGGATAAATTTGGGTAAGGAAAGAGAAAATATTTTATTTTATAGAGTTGATGAAAAAAAATTATTTTAATATTGGGAGGTGTGTAGGATGTGAAATAAAGTTGATTTTAAGGTTGGAATTTGTGTTGGATGTGAAATAAGGTTGATTTTTAAGGTTGAACCAAAAATGTAAGTTTTCCTTTCTCTCCTTAAATTTCTCCATTAAACTTCTTAATAAATGAATGGCTTCTATAGTAGATCTACCTGCATAAAACCAAACTGATTCTCTGATACCATAGTATTATGGCGTAACCTTTGTTCGATCACCCTCTCCCAAAGTTTTAAAGTATGACTCATTAATTTAATTCCTCTAATAATTGGCACAATTTTTGTACATCGCCTTTGTTTTATAAATAAGGTACTAATATACTCTTTCTCCATTCATTTTGCATCCTTTTAGTCTTCAAAAATCATATAAACAATCTAGTAAGCCAGAAACTCCTTCATCTCCTAGCATGCCAAACATCAATTGGGATGTTATCTGGTCCTACTGCTTTTTTATGTTCATCTTCTTTAAAGCTTTCCAGACTTCAGCTTTACTATACGTGTAAGAGTAATTTTTACTTTCTTTTAGGGTGCTGAATTCTGTAAAATCAATTGAATTTTCACAATCTTCATTGAAAAGCTGTTGAAAGTAAACTCATCCATCTATTTTTGATATCTTCTTCCATAAAAAGTACTCTTTGATTTTCATCTTTAATACATTTTTACTCTCAATTAAATTCTTTATTTTTCTATCTCTTGCCTTGGCAATCCTATATAATTGTCTTTCTCCTTCTTTAGTGTCTAGCTTCTTATATAAATCCTCAAAAGCCATATTTTTTGCATTGCCTATTGCTTTCTTAGACTCTCGTCGAGCCACTTTATATTTCTCCCACTTATCATTATTTTTGTTTTTAACCAATCTCTATAACAAATTCTTCTTCTCTTAATTTTTTCTTGTACATCATCTTTCCACCACCAGGTATCTTTATTATTGTGGAATCATTCCTTTGGATCTCCAGCACATCCTTTGCACCTATACGAATACAGTTAGCAACTGTCAAACCACATAAGATCAGTTTCCCCGTTAATATTCCATTGCCCAAGTTCAGAACTTTCTTCTTAAATATACATTTGTTCTCATTCTTTAGCATTCCACCATCGAGTCGAGGATAAGATTTTGACTTATTATTTCTTCTCAATACTTTATCTCGGAATCTGAAAACTATTAATCGATGTTGGGTAGTCAAACATTCACTTGGAATGACTCTTTACAATTTTTACAATCCAAGCGATCTCGTTTCTCTATAAGAAAATAATCAATCTGATTCTTGAAGTTCCATTTTGTACGTTGATAACATGCTCATCTCTCTTCTTGAATAAAGTATTAGCAATTACAAGATCATATGCTGAAGAAAACTCTAAAATATGTTTTACCCTCCCAATTTATCTCTCCAAAACCATATCCACCATGGATATATTAAATTCCTCAGCAACACGTCCAACTGTCCATTTAAATCTCCTCAATAAATAATCTTTCCTCCTGAGTTATCTCTTGTATTAACTCTTCAAATCATTCCAAAATTTTTCCTCTTGTGCTCGCATCTAAGCCAACTTGGGAGCATACACACTTACAATATTAAAAATCATTCCATTGATTATAATTTTTAAAGCCATAATTCTATCACAAATTTCTCTTAACTTCCACTACATGATTCCTTCAGGCTCTTATCCAGAATTATACCACTCCGTTCTTATTTTTATTCTTACCAGAGTACCAAAGTTTAAAACCTAGGCCATCAATTTCCTTAGCTTTCTCTCCAACCCATTTTGTTCCTGCAGGCACAAAAATATTAATCTTTTCTATGAATCATAATATCGCACCACTCCATTAGCTTGCCCGTCAGGCTGCCTATATTCCAAGTTCCTAATCTAATCCTACTGCTTGAGTTTCTACTATGATGGACTAGCTTCTTTACCGCATCCGTCCATGATGTGGGGACCCTTGCCATTTTTCACTACACCGGCTGCGCCGATGCAGCGGCCCTTGCCATTTTCACTGTATTCAGCGCAATACAGCGCTTCGCTTCAAGGGAAACGCCCTAGCTTTAACGCAATTTTTCTATAGGATTCATGTCATGATTGATTCGACAAGTTTTACGCTGGCTGTCGACTACCTAACGCAACCCTCCGATTTCTCATCCGGACTTGGACGCCGGCAACGAGCGCGTTGAGACAGATTAGTTAATGAAAGCAAAAAAATATCAAGTATTGAACAGTAATTACAAAAGCAGATAATTAGAGCTACTTCTTCCAGAAAGAGTATATCATACAACTAATAAAAAATTCTGTTCTGAACTGGTTGGAATTAGCGTACATGGATCATCTCTTCTTCACGTGTTTTGATGTATGGTTGAGCTCCTTCATACATGTCTTTAATAACTTGAATATAAGCAGTGCAAATCTCTTTCTTTTCTAAAACTCTCCAAAGTACTTCTCTTGAGACTTTATCATAAGCTTTTTACAAATAAATATAAGAAAATATATTTTATTAATTGCCTTTTTTCTCTCTCCTGAGTCCGTGATTGTATTATGCCTACAAATCTATAATTTTGGAGCTATAAAAATGACATTCATCCAACCATAGGACTCAATATATAAATTCAACTGAACAGGCTAAATAAAACAAGTTATATGCACAAACATCCAATTAGATTCTTATCTTTTTAATCTTAGTTTTATTCACAAGTTATATATATATATATCAATCACGTTTTCACAAACTTCTCTATTTTCTGATGTGGAATAAGTTCCTTTTGTGCCTTTTTCTCGTGCCTAGAAGCCTGCTAGGAGTCGCATCTTATCTCAGTGATTCATTTCTTTTAGACCATCACCCGACGATCACTCATCGCCCTCGTCGGCCATGCGTCATCACTAGCCCAACTCGAACCACACCTTATTCTTCGAGGTTGGTTCTCAATTTTTTTTTTTAATATCACATTTTAATATCATTTTCGTGTTTAAATAATGAAATAAACGCATTATATCACTTATATAAATGTGAATGAATATAGCAACAAAATTATAAGAATTTCTTTTAATATAATCACATAAATATGTAAACAATCACCATCACAGAGCAGGGGCATGCTATTTAAGGCATCAATATCCTTTGCAGAAAATTTGAATACTGATGTAGGGACATCTCGATCATTGACAGGCGCGTCGACAGTGTTCAATTCGGGTCAAATCAAACTCAAATTAAATAAATTAGATTGGAATTGATTCAATTGACTCATTTATGTTGATTTGGGTTCAATTGAGGTTAATTGGGTCAAGTTTGGGTTTAAGTTTTGTTCAGTTGGGCCAAATCAGGCTTTTGTTTAATCAAGTCAGAGCTTAATGGTGAAGAAGATGAAGCTGAGAGCCTTGTTTGCAATTTCTCCATAAATTCAACCTACTAAACTTCTCAGGAAACTTTATGGCACTCACCGTGAATGTGCAAGTTCCTAACTTAGTTTAATCTCCTCCAATTTCATATCACATGGAATACTTTATATTAATCATGCTTAGATATATAAGGCCCATCTTTTTTCCATGCATAAAATACTCAGCTCTAGACAATGGTCATGAAATTGATGGTTTTGGTTCATAAATGACAAGCTTCAAGGCCTAAGAATGTCCATATTGATAATATAGTATGCAAGAAGACAGGAAGATTGGTCGGATTGTGGTGTAAAGAACGTAGGATTTTGGCTATTCTTTATTATTTATCAATTTATTAAGTGAAAGAGACGTGAGCATGCATACCTGCAAGCAATAAAACCTCCGTGGCAACCTGCAGCCTTGCTAAGAGTGCCTATGCATACATCAACATCGTTTTCACACTTGTACATTTCCAGAACACCACCACCATTCTCCCCACAAACAAGAGTTGCATGAGCCTGAACAGCTTCAAACCACGACTAGTTTAAAACCAGATAAATGCTAAGGATAGGAAGTTTGTACTCACATCATCAACCACCAACAAAAATCCATGCTTTTTGCGAAGATGAACAAGTTCCATTAGTGGAGCGAAATCCCCATCCATACTGAAGAGGCTGCACAAGATATAAGAAAAATTACTGATTTTAGAACTTATCACGTAAAACCGTACAATCATCAGCACCATACAGGCAAAGGACGCATGAGACTGAGTGGTTGATCATGTGAACATCTAGCTGGTGTACTGCACAGTTTGCCAGATACTGCTGGTGAACTTTATGGCTATTAGGGACCAAGTCTCTTGTGACCTTGACCTATTTTTTACATACTTATAATCAAAATTAATCATCCAGTAGGTACTAGTAGGGTCATGAGTCAAATCTGCATACAATTAATTTTCTTTTAATATCGTATGTTTGAGTTTAATCAGTATCTACATTTACATTTTGTTTTAATTCGTTACATATGTTAGTCCCTTTATTTATAAATTATAAAATAAATAAAATCAGTAAAATTAATGATGAGTTATTATAATTAAGTGTAGAAAAATTTTCTAAATATTTTATTATGATAATTTAAGATAATTAAATCTCTAATTTAATTTATTTTAAAATTTTTATTAAATTGGGTCAAATAAATAAGTTTAAATATTATCATTAGATCATGGGAATAATTGACATTTTCAATATTTCAGATTTATTGGTTATCAGAACCCAACAGTAATACCTAGTGAAGCATTAGCCTTTTGTTCTGTTTGAATGTAGCTTTATCCACGAGAGTCCACAGCCAAAATCCACCTCAATATTTCTTTAGAGCTAATTGAATAAACTTGTTGAACAAATGATTTTAATAGAATTCGATTATCAGTGATATTTGGTTCGGTGGAGAATTTTACCTTTTTTCAGGAGGTTCAAAAGTTACAATTGATCTGACCCACTCAGAGACATATGAGTCGTATGACTCATACTCGACGGGGTCGAGTTTCTCCCACCTGGGGAGAATTGGTGGGGACACAGATCAACATTGAATAGGACGGCTAAGATGATGTCATGTGCTGAATCAAAATTCAAATTCAAATTAATTAGAGCTATTAAAGATTTTTATATTAGTTTTATTTATATTTGATTTAATTTGATTTGATTCAGAGCATATTTGGGAGATTTAAAGACTCACCATATTTGGAGCTAATTTTATTTTATTATAATAGAATTAGTTTTATATTTGATTTTATTTATTTGATATTTTATTTCCCACATTTAATATTATATTTTTAAATTTCTTTATGAAATCTCTCTATATAAAGAGGCCGATTTGCATTGTAATAAAAGACAACATTTGGTGAATGAAATTATGTTTGAGTTTTCTCAAATCCTAAATCCGAGTTAAGGGGTTGATATTCCGGTGAAGGAAAGGGTAGGGTTAGCCATTGGTGAGAATCATCAAATTAGATTAGTTATTCACTTTCCAAAAAAAAAAAAAACCTCTACCCATTGCGCTCTCTCTCTCTCTCTCTCTCTCTCTCTCTCTCCGGGTCATTTCAGAGCGCCTTCAATACTTTGCGCACTCGCCTACCTCTGAAGCTCGCCCGCCACTAATGCCCACTGCCTCCTCGTTCCTCGCCCCTGACATGTGTCCACCTCCGTTACCCGCTACCTCGCCGACCAGCGCGAGGTAACTCGTCATTTTCTTTGCCGCTCGACTAGCTATATTGCCAGAGGAACGTGTCACTCGAGCACGCCGACCTGAGTCGCTTGCCTCACCTACATCGCAACTACTTGAACTTATCATCTACTACTTGAATTTCTTTGGTTAAGGTATAAATTCTTTCTTGCACCCAATTAATCTGATTATTTGATTTCAATACGAATTATTTGTTTGACTTGGATTATTTATTTGACTCTAATTGTGTGAGCCAATATTTATTTGAGTGACAATTACTGTTGGATTTAAGTGTGAGACATCTATCTTAAATTCCTGAACCTCGGATCTGACTTATTGAATTTAAATTGAAACCCTAACCTAATTGATAAATTCTTATTTATCAAACGATCTAATTTAATTTTAATTTTAAAATATTTTTAATTTGCAGGATTTAGAATCTTATTTATCATATAATTTATTTAGAAAATATTTTGCACTTAATTAAACATAATTTGCTAATTAATTTTGCTGAATATAAATATAAAATATCATTTGTATTTTTTCAGTCCAACATAAAAAAAAGTCCACTAAAGTAACACTTTTAGTTAGCCCATAATATTTTGTGATGGGATGACTCAGTAGCTTATGCATATCAAAGAAATATCATGGTCAAGCATGTGTTACCTGTCAGTGACGACAACTTTCTTTTCAATTTTGCAGCATGATCTGTTCAAAAATAAGATACATCAAAATCCATGAAATTGTGTGATATAGGAGGAACTCTACAAACTTGTATGTGAAAGCAAAAACAGAAGACATACAGCAAAATGTTGAGTTGCCTCATGTCACGGTGTCTATATATAAAAACTTTTACTTCACGCTGACGCTCAGCAAGGCGAATGCCATCTATTATGGATGCATGGTTCAAGGCATCAGAAAAGATAACAACTCTCTCTTCTTTTGATGGCTTCCTACCAAAAACTGAAAGGGAACTGACACTTCCTACAGCTGACATAAAGGCCATATTTGCAGCAAACCCAGTAGGGCAAAGAAGGCAATCCTGGATATATGTAGATCATGAGGTTGCTCCACCTTACCAGATACGTCAGAAAAAATAGCATATAATGATTCTGAGTTCAACAAATTGAAAATAAGAAAAGGAAGCAACAAAACAAAGGTTCGCATCTAGACCTAGGTAATGGGGGGGCCGAACTTGGCACAGGCCGGGTTTGATCGGATTTTGACTTGGTCAAAAAGGGCTCAGGTTGGGCCAAGACCAGCTTTTGGGATTAAATTGTTTACCAAGCCCACTCATTAGGCGAGTCGGGCTAATCAATGTGACTAACGGGCCAGACATTATTCATTTAAATTTGAAAACTAATTTTTCCATACATCAGCAAAATAATTTCCTTTTAAAAGCTATATTTATTATCTGCTATAATTTTTTTATTAGGATTCATCCAAAGAGCACAAAAATTAATAGTTAAGTATCAACTAATTTATATTCTAACTTTTAACATAAATTATTAATTTTATTTGTCTGAAAATCAAACGATTCTCATGAAAACTTATTTATAAATTTAAAGTACTTGTTGTCATAAAGAAACAACCAGAAGAACAAAAGAATTTTTTACGTGGAAAACCACCTGAGCGGAAAAACTACGGCTCCTTTCGAGGAGGCTCCAAAGGTTTTCACTATTGTCAAGTTATCTGCGAGATTACAGTGATGACAGAGGAGCTGGGAATTCTCGAAGAAGAAGAAGAAGAGAAAGAAGAAGCAGTAAAAACCCAGGAAAAAGGTCCCTTTTTCTCGTTACAAAGAGATTTTTTATACCCTGACCTATTCTGTGGAGTCACTTCAACGGAATGGGCTTCAGCTCTAGCTTCAGACCAATAATGCCTGCAAGGTAGCCAAGCAATGGCCTCGGTTGTACGGTGTACGGAGGGCGGGTAGGGAGGACCATGTTTCTTAAAAGCAGTATGGTCTCCTGTACTTCACCTGGCGTCCGGTCAGTTCGACGTGATCCTTTCGACTTGGACACTTCGACAAGTACTGTTCGGCGCGATACCCCTTCTATTCGATGCTGAGTGTCTGTGACGTTGACGCCACGTAAGCTTCCACGTGTGCGCTCCAGATGAGCCGACGTGAATACAGATGTAATTCGTGAAGAGAATTGATGGGCGTGCCCAGGTGCCACGGGGACTTCCGGAATCTGCATAAATGCCCGTGGGATGACAGTTGGGATCTTTGTTGATCTCAGAAGGAGAGCCAGTGTGACGATGTCTATGTTCTTAGGTGTCGCTGGGTTCGTGTGAGGCGAGCCTCCTAAGGCGCCCGTCCCGCCCAGTCGGGCCAAGCGAGTGTAAGGCGGCCACCCGTTCGCGAGGAGGCCCCGAAGAGGCCGCGAATCCATCTCTCCAACTCAGGGGGAGCCGCCGCCGATGCCAGGAGCTCGCGGGGAACCGCGCGTGCGTCAAGGTCCCTCGAAAGGCGCGGTGGCAACTGGTGGAAGAAGGCGCGGTGGCTCAGTCTGTCGTTTCCCTGACCACGAAGGTCCTTGATGTGCCGCCGCAGGACCGCAGCACTCTGACCCCAGTCTCGTCTCCTCCGGAACCCACAGTGGTTCTGGAGATCTCGTTAAGGATAGGTCAGAAGGGGCCCAACCCTGGAAGTTCGAGTGCGCAGTTCTTCGCATGCAACATCTGTTCACATCTTGACCAGGTCGAAAAGCAGGTAGCTAGCAGGGGTCAAGCGGCGGCGCTCGAGTGGCGGACCGAGGTGCTCAAACAGAAGGTGGAGGAGGTGGTTACCCTTCTTCGAAGGCTGGAGCCGTCGGAGGCGGAGAAAGCGATTGCCGAACTGGAGTCGAAATGCGCTCGCCGTAAGGGCGACCTCGAGTCGGCGATGCTCGAAATCGAGGGGCTGAAGAAGGAGAGGGCTATTCTGGCGGCCCGGGTTGAAGAGCTAGAGGAAGAGAACCGTCGTCCAAGGGAGTTCGCGCGAGCGGTTCGGGGTCTCCTCGCGGAGACGGAGTTCGGGCTTTCTCCTTAGGGTGTTGTCTTTTCTTTCCCTCTTCCCCCTTTTATTTTTTTTTTTGCGCGTTGAATTGTAAAAGGAAGCTGGTTTAATGAAATGTACCCTTCTTTTTATGAAATGTATCTCTCCCTTTCTTTTGAATTTCGTGATGTGACTGTTGGGAGAACCGAGACGAGGCGAGCGCCTGTCAGGCCCGGGCCCCTAGGATTAAACAGTTAGAGGCCACCCTCAGGGAGTGGAACCGTCGGAATACAGAATATAAAAAGGTCCGTGGCCCAACTATGGGTCCCTACTACTGTCATTTTCTCGGATTCACAATGGTTAAGAAATCGCGGAGCAGAGCGAAGGAAATATGGAGTGATTACCACGCTCTTCAGGGTGAGCTCTGTTCCCTTCCTCCACACACTTTCACTTCGGAACATCTTAGGACATTTCTGAGATATATTTAGGATACTTTTAAAGTACAAGATACTTCTGAGACACATATATGATAGAATTAAATACATTTAATATTAATACTAAATTTATTTATTAATATTATATTTTTTAAAAAAACTTATGGATACATCTTTGCTCTTTTTCATAATATTTAAAATTTTTATTATTAAAATTTTATCTAATAAAATTAAAAATTTATTTCTTATTTTTATTAAAATTTTATGTAATATAGGTCAAAATTCTAAGCTAACCAAGCTAGATCAAATTTCTTCCTCCCTTGCTGCCCTCGACCCTCACAAAAATGAACCAATTGTAAAAAATTTGAAACTTTAACTTCATCTTTATCCTTCTCTCATCTTCAACAATAAAAGCTTACTTTCTTTTATTGTTGTGACCATTGTAATTATTCTAGTAAGCAAAATTGTACTTTCTTTTATTCTTCCACTTACTTTATAAAGTGAATCTTAAATTTATATCCTAAATCTCTTCAAAGTCAATAACGTCTATTCTCAAGTTCTTATCTTGATCCTATGAGACTTTAGTGCTACTCACAAGTTGATTATACTTAAAAATTTAAATTTGTTCTAAGTTTTATGTATTTTTTTAAGTATGAATTATTAATTTTATTATTATAATATTTAATGTGTTATGCTGTATTTGTGTCTTATGTTTTAAAAAATCGTTGTTATCCTCGTGTCGTGTCTATGCTTCATAGTTCCATGGTAAACATGCCCAAACTAAACAAGGGGTAACTTCTCATGCTATTATCTTTATATCTAACAAAATTTTTCTTCAAATTTTACTCTGGGATAAATAGCCAAATATTTGCTCAGGGGCTATTAATTACACCTAAATATCTTACTAAATAAGGTCATAGAGTTAATTAAGTGGATGTACCTATAATAGGTACATTAAGACTTGGTGCAAATCTATTAGAATTGAACAGTACTCTAAAGAACATATCAGAATGCAAATGAAGAAAGAATAATAGAGAAAGTAAAAAAAAAAAAATTGCAAACATGAGTTTAAATGGTAAAACAAATTGACCAAGTTCTACAAAAGGAATCATATAATGGTTTGACAGCATACAAGGCATATCTAGATTCTTTCGGTGACATAACATGTAAGCAAAGCCTTGAAAGAGAAGCAATGCTCAAAAAATAACTTAGAAAAAATGAAAGAGACTATAAAAACTAAATAGATTGTGGTCTTTAGAGCCCTAAATATGCATATGATTGCGTTGCTCATGTTAAGCAGACTACTGAATATCAAGTGAACGTTTAATAATTTTCACTGCAATCATACAAAATAACAAACAACGAATCCTAAAACAACAGATGGTTGCATGTTTCTAATTCAATTTCATCATATGACAAAGATGTTGAAATTATCTAGAATTTGAAATTTAAAATTTAAATTATGGAGATAAAGAGAGAAGAGTCTGTTGGAGTTTGCATCTTCTGATGCTCCTTAGAGTCATAGGAAATGAGAATGTTTACTAATTTGATGATTGATATCCATATTATTTGACAAGATCAAGAATTCAAGATAAAGAAAAGGATTTATTAAAATTACCTTGACTTTGAAATTCAAAAATAAATTATAGAAATAAAGGAGAGCCTGTTGGGATTCACTACCACTTGTATTTGCACAAATATAATAAATAAATTATTTGCATTAATATATATTTTATATGTAGAAAAACTTATAAAAAGAGAGAGAATGAAAACCCTTTGACGGTTTGGTGTGAAAGGGGGAAGCTGCAAAGGAATAAAAAAATAGAGAGATAGAAAGAGAGGAGGAGGAGGAGAAGAAAAGAGAAAAATGAACGCAACAATGTGAGATCTAGATTATTTGGAGGTCTTCGGTTGGCATCTCACCCTTTCATCTTAATTCCAACCTCCTTTGGTGAGATCTATATTATTTCTACATTTGGAATTGTAAAAGAGTTTAGATTCTCATCTATTTACAATTATTTGTACTTAATCTTAATAGTGGATTTTAATTTCTTCTTGTTAAGTCTCTAGTTACTAACTGACCTTAAAGTTTAAGCTTATAAATTATGGCTTAAAGATAATTTTATATTCTAACGCACTGCCTCACAGATGAGCTTATTTGCTTTGCAGCATGGAGTTCAGTATATATTTTCTTTTTAAAAAACTTATTATATAGATAATTAGGAAACACCAAAGTTTGAACTTGTGACCTATAGTTTTAATGCCATGTTAAATCATTGATTACCAATTGACCTAAAAGCTTAAATTTATTAATTATGGTCTAGAAATAATTTTATATTTTAACACACTTCTCGTTTTGGAAGTAGGCTAAACATAGCCAAGCCAAGTAAATTATAGTTCATCTTGCTTTAATTCTTGTTTATTATTGTGTGGTGTGTTTGGATTTTCGCTTAGAATTAAATCTAGGCAAAATTCATTTTTTATATTATAAAGAAGATTTTGTTCAAAAGATGTAAGATAAAGCTCAATTATACCTCTTTCTTCTTTAACTCTGCCAATGAAGCTTCCAACAAACGATGGTAATTGGTATACCCGCAAATCAAAGAAGAGCCCCTTGGACCCATACCATGCTCTATGGCAACCTACAATGGACAAAATAACAACAATCTAAGATACGATTGTAAGAATGTTTTGGACTAAAAGAAGAAGACTATTTTCACAAGATAGCAAAATAAGTTTATACAAAAAAATGCCTCTTAAACGTAGTTATAACTGCACAAAACTGCAAACACTAATCTTGAAAATAGAACCACCAATTGACAATTACTAAAATATAAACCAAACAAACAACTTACTAAAGGAAACAAGAGAATGTGTGATGAAATCAGGGATCACATTAACAATCCCTCCTTTAAACTGATGTCTATGACATCAGATTAACAAAATTATAGTAGCCATCCCTTAATCCGGATCTTTTGTAGTGCAAATGCCAAGGAGATTTCTAAGTTTTAGAAATCTAGCCAAATTGAGAGACTTGGTGAAGATGTCAGCAATTTGGTCTTCGCCTCGCAATAAACAAGACTAATAATTCCATTTTCCACCCGTTTTCACATGAAATAAAATTTCGTATGAATGTGTTTGCTTCTTCCATGTAGAACTATATTTTTAGAAAGCTTGATTGTTGAGCTAGTATCACAATGATTTTTTTTATTAAATATTAACACAATAAATTGAAGTAGCCTCTCGTTAGTCAAATTGAATTTCTTCAAGAATTCTTCTCAACCAAATAGCTTGGCATGCACATGAACTTGCAGCCACGTATTCAGCTTTATAGTTGATATAGTAACAATTGGCTGCCTCTTTGAAGACCATGAGATTGCACCCAAGCATAGCATAAAACATAACCAAATGTATTTTTCCTGTCTTCAGTATCTCCTGCATTATCACTAATTGAGAAGCCAATTAAGTTAGTCTTGTAGTCCTTCTTGTAAAACAGTCCAAAATCTATGGTACCCTGTAGATATGTGAGAAGAATCTATGCTGTAAGCAAATGTAGTTCCTATGGATGCTACATATATTTACTAACCAAGTGTACCCCATACATTATATCAGGACGTGTTGCTATTAAATACATCAGACTTCCAACAATTTACTTGTTAAAAGTTTCTCCAACTATTCTTGCCCCTGATTCCTTAACTAGCTTCAGCCCCTTCTCAACAAGAGTTGTAATAGAGTTGCAATTCTTCATGTGAAATCCATCTAGAACATCATGCCATTATTCAGAAAAACATCATGCACATATTTCTTTTGAGAGACAACATTCCACTGACAGACTGTATCACCTCTAGGCCAAGAAAATAATGCATCAATCTCAAATTTGTCATACATGGATTGCTTGAACTTTTCCAGCATACATATATCAGTTCCAGTGTAAATCAAATAATCCACATATACACAAACTTTAAGCTTCATTATTCTATCTTCAATTTTTATATAAAGAGTATGCTCATAAGGACACCTTTGAAAACATTCCTTCAGGAAATAGTTATCTATTCAACTATACTAAGCTTTAGAAGATAGTTTTAGTCCACATAAGACCCTTTTTTGTTTATAAGCTTTCTGTTCACTACCATATTACACAAAACCTAGAGGTTGATCTATATATACCTGTACTTCCAATTTTCCATGCAGAAATGCTGATTAAATATCTAATTGGTTGATGGATCACGAATTCTGAGCTGACATTGCTATGACTAATCTGATTGTGTCCAGTCTTGCAACAGGTGCAAAAGCCTCCTTGTCGTCTTAGCCAAACTCTTGCTTGTAATCCTTAGCCACCAAATATGCCTTAAACTTGTCAATTTTCCATTTTCTTTGTGTTTTTTCTTGTACACCTACTTAACACCAATTATTTTTTGCTACCAGGTAAATCTGTCAACTTCCAGGTATCATTTCTTTCAATAGCAGCAATCCCATCTTCCATGGCCTTTTGCCATTTTGCTTCTTTAGCAGCCTCCTCAAATGTCAATGGATCACAGTCTAGAAAGAGTGCAAATTGACTAATTGGATCATCAAGTTGAGAAAAACTTGATACCTCATAATCTTGTATCCATGCTGGCCTTTTCTTGTTACATTAAGAACATGAACCAGCTTCAACTCCATGCTTGGTCACTGTAGGTAAACTCTATTCTAGTACTACCAGAATCTCAAGATTTGCAAGAGACAACCCTTCTATATTTTGGGGTGGAAGATCTTCCTTCTCAAAAACAACTGCCACTGTCTTGCTATCTATTTTACCATTCCAATTATACTTCTTTTCTTCATCAAAGAAGACAATATGACTAATAATAATTTTCTTGATAATTCAAAGAAAAACACATTTCTGACCTTCATCATCTAACTTGCTCCATTTTTGATCTAGCACGTAGGCATATGCTATGCATCCAAAAATTCTTTATTATATAACTGGTTTACAACCCCATGCTTCTTCAGGAATCTTATTTTGAATTGCAAATGTGTGACTCCTATTTAAGACATGAATGCTCCCCTACACAGCTACTGGCCAGAATTCTTTGGGAACGCTTGCCAATAAACTTCGTACCATGTTCATGATTGTGCGATTCTTTCTCTCACATACACCATTCACTGGGGTGATGGAACATTCATATGATGTACGGACCATATTGAATCTCATAACTTGCTCTTTGACGGATAATGCAGATTATTTATATAGACTTATTTTAATATTTAAATTCATTTTCTATCAAAAAATCGTTGGATTTATCCAAATTGCTTTAACCTTAAATAATACCATTTAAATAGATAAATTTAATTAATTTAAATAAGTTGAAATTATCCAATTTGAATAATTATCTAGAGTCATAGTTATCTATTTTTTTTTTTTTTTAGTTTGTTTGTCTATAAATAAAATGGAGTCTGTACATATTTGGAGAATTTTTTTATGAATGAAATTTGCTTTACATGCATTTGACTTTGGAATGAGTTAGTTTAAGGATTCTAGAAGATATCGATATTTTGAAGGTAAGAGTAGAGAACCTTAGATGAGAATCTTAGAAACTCTAGTTTCCACCACTTTTCCTATATTTTCCAACATCCTCCGATTAGCAACTTCATCTTCATTGTCCTACATCAACTTTGGTATCAGAGTAAGTTGTTCCACATCACTTTAGTATCAGAGCGCATTGCCCATATTAATTTTAGTATTAGAGCGCGTTATCCCGCATCATAAGACATATAGGCTATTATTAACTACCTTTTAATACCAGGACTCACAAAATTCTGCAAATTCTTGTGAGTTGTACTATCCACCACGATCTATGCACAAAATTTTACAAGACTGTCATGCTCTTTTTCAACTAACACTTTATATTTTTTAGAGGTTCCAAAGCATCACACTTGGTCTGCAAAAAATAAACCCATGTCTTCTAGCTATAATCATCAACAAAAGAAATAAAGTATCTTTTACCACCATTAGATATTGGATTTATGGGTTATGGGTCCACACAGATCAGAATAAACTAATTCTAGCAATTTCTTTTACTCTCCAAGACTTCCTTTATGGAAAACTATCATGGTGTTGTTTGCTAACAACAAAATCTGCACAAACTTCTGAGGGAGTCCCTCTTCCATCTTCTTTTTGTTGGAAAACTCTCGACCCATTAAAGTTGAGATGTCGATATCTATAATGCCAAAGACATGCTATGCCCTACAATTTTGTAGCGAAACATGAAGTTGTGATGTTTTGCAGATACAATGGAAACATCCCATTTTCTGTCATATTGACTCTTGCTATTAAACCAAGTTTTGAGTCACAAATTTTACAAAAGCCATCCTTTATCAGAATTTCATATCCTTTCTCTTGCAACAGACCAACACTAAGCAAATTTGTTTTCAAACCTAGAATATACAGGACATTGGAAATAGTCTGCAAGGAATTCTCCTTCACTTGAATTGTAACCTTTCCTCTCCCCATAACAGAAATGGTAGAATTATCTCCAAACTTCATTGTGTTAGAAAAAGATTCATCCAAGATAGAAAATGCAGATTTATGGCCACACATGTGGTTACTACATCCACTTCCAGTATCTAAATACTCATATTCTTTTGTGTGGTTTCTTTAAGATGACAAACGATCAAAAGAGAGACTTCTTCTTCCTTCACTGCAAGCTCTACAAGATTAGATTTTTCTCCTCTATTTTTATATAAATTAGTATGACATTCAGAGTGATAAACCATACCTATGACATCGAAAGCATTCAATTTTTTATTTGTCGGCTGATTTAGATTTAAAATCTGCTTGTTGTTGCTCTCAATTTTTTCATTTCCACTGATTCCAGTGGCTGAATTTTCTTGAGTTTCCATATCTAGGTTTGCCATTCCAACGCCCTTTGCCACAATCTATGCCCTTTGAATTTGTTGTGACTTGCAATACTTGCTCTTCTTTATCTTGCCTATTCATTTTCTTCTCATGCATCAGTAAAGAATTCTCTAACTCATCAATTGAAGGTTGATCAAGATATTTCAACTCCTCAATGGAACAAACAATATAATAGAATTTTGTTGTCATTGATCAAAGAACTTTTTGCAATTATGGTAACATCTTCCAATTTCTCACCATGAATCCTCATCTTATTGGCGATTGCGATTGTCCTGGAAAAATAATCATCAACTCATTCTCCCATCTTCATCTGCAAGGTCTCAAATTCTGCACGTAAAGATTGGAATAGCTCTCTTTGCAAGGATTTCCTTGATATTTCTTCTTCATGGAGTCCCAAATCTGCTTGTAAACATCTTTGTCAAGGATTGTTTCCAATATTGCCTGATCTATGGTCTGGAACAAATAGTTCTTTGCCTTGATATCTTTCGGCCGTAGCCCTTCAATTTTAGCCTTCTGTTTATCAGTTGCACCAATTGATTGCTCTGCTACTCCAGCATCAACAACCTGCCAGTGCTCTTCGGATCTTAGGAAGTTTTCCATCAACATACTCCAGTGATCATAGTGATGACCATCAAAGTGTGGAATTGAAGGCTGCACAAAGTTTTCTGATGCCATGGAAAAATCAAAGCGTCACGACTGAAGAAGATTAAGCTGCAGCTTCTTGAAATCTCTAACTTTTTCAAGAATCTCTTGGGTGTTCTGATACCAGATGTTAGAGAATTTTGGACTCAAAGAAGAAGACTGTTTTGATAAAATAGCAAGATAAGTTTATACATAAAACTGCCTCTTAAAAAGGCTAACACAACGTAGTTATAGCTGCACAAAAATGCAAACACTAATCCTGAAATAACAAATAACTTCCCCAAGGAAAACAGGAGAACGTGTGTTGAAATCAGGGATCACATTAACAACGGCAATCAAAAGGACATTTAACGGAGACTCACCTTTGACACCGCCATCCGGACAGCCGGATGAGTGCTCAATCCGAGGTAATCGTTCCCGGAGAAGAGGATCAGCTTCCCTGGGAGTTCCCCGTTCTCGTTTCTGACCTCGTCTCCTTCACAAAACAGCAGATACGATGTTTTAACTTACTGGTACTATTTAAAGTGACAGATACTATATATATAAAAAAAAACTTTTTAAATTGATAGATGGACAAAGGAACGGAGGATACCGGTAGGGGAGGGGAGCTCACGGAGCCATTGCCGGAAAGTTTCATCCTCTAGCGCGATCTCCACAGATGAACGATCCCAACGGCCAGGGCAGTCATAGGTCTCAAGTTCCTCGGAGAGATCAGTTGACGATGAAAGGTTTATCGGCCGGGCAGAGCGGACGAGATTCTTCGCTGAGAGATGAGAGAGTGCCTCATCGACCCAACGATCCCAATGCTCCATGGGAAGTCGAGCAAGCGCAGGGCCTGCGGCGCTGTGTAATTAAGGGGCGGGTGGGTTAGCTGTTAGCTGGGTTAACTTAAGTTAACTTAGTTAACCCACCAATTAGCGCATTTAGTTACTTTTGGATTAACAAATCCAACGGCCTTCCCTTAATCCGCCTACCCCTGGGTTTAGCTGCCCCATCCGCGATGCTGGGGTAAGGCGGAGATGGCGGAGCTGTCTCTCACGCGCGAAGCGTTCGCGAGCGGTTGGGTTGTCCGCGCTAGCTGCCGGATGATGGCGCCGCTTCATGTGCGACGTCAGGCGGGGTCTTTCGCTCTGAAACACAGGCCGGCGCAGTGCCTCTGGCAGCGGCGAGCTCAAGGGTTGGTGACGGAAGCCCTGCTGGTTTTCTCTGCGGTGAAATCAGGTAAGCGCTTTTCCCTCCATGCGGTGGACTCCGTCTGCCCTAATTGTAGATCTGTGTTCTGTCAGTTTTATCTGTTCCCTCTGTTGCGGTGGATCCCATCTGCCTGCCCTAATCCCATATCTGAGTTCTGTGTTCATAGTTGATTACAGCTTGAGAAGGGCTTGTGCTTTTTTTATTTTCTCTTGTTTCTGTGGTGTTCATCTTCAACTTTCCTAATTGATTTGCGATATTATTATTGTTTCTCTATTTCCTGCGTGAATCCTATGATGGAAACTGTTTTCCGTTTGGATCAAATTTGATTTTCCTGAAATTGTTGCTGTAGTTAACTTAGAGCTGAGGGCTGATTTTGCGTTGTGATCAGCTGGATTGAATGTAACTGTTTCTTTATTTCCTTCTCAGAAATTTTCCTGAGGCATTGGGAATGTGTTGTGATGACCTGAATTTGTGTCATGCAACCCATGTTATCATTCTCATTATCATATTGCTTTATGATGCTTATCATCTTGCTGTTATTAATGTATTTTCAATGGGAATCCAAGGCCATGTTAACATGCTGATTAGCTTGATGTTATTTAATATAACCAATGTTACTCAATAATGCATGTCATGTTATTGTTATGTCATTAATTATATTTTTATTCTTATCTCTACTACATTATTTCATTATATATTCACTGTGAATTGGCTGTTTTTTTAATTTGTTGTGTGCTTGGTTCTCTATTTATTGTTGAAATTTATTGGTCATCTTACTTGTGCCTTCAAATTCTAGCATTCTCTCCTAATTGCTTTGTTCTTGTGGCTTTCTAGTAAGTCTACCTCTTCTCAACTCCCATTTAATGCTTATGTTCTACTACAATTAAGTCATAGTTTGTATATGAATAGGTATTACATTCATTTGCTCAGGTATTACACTTGTACTTATGCCTCTTCTAAAATATGGGCCATGATAAATTTTTTATTATTTAAAAAGATAAAAATATAACTTATGATGTCTCTTAATGTGATTTCATGTTACATGTCAGTTACCCTTAATATCTAGGTGGAGAGGTAAATATGAAAATGTTATGTTTTTTTGTCGATCCAAGGTTCCGTAATTGATATACATAATTCTGAGTCCAATACTTTCCATATACTTTTATTTGTTTGTACATATACTTTTCTCATTTTTTATTTTCAAAGTAAAATATAAATGTGTATTCTAATTTATATGTACCGTTTGAGAAGAGGATTTTAATGTTTGGTTTGTCATTTCTTTTTGTATTAGGTTAGTGTGGTTTTAGATCCTTTCAATCTTGCGGTTTCTATTCTCAGACTTGTTTTGACTGCTGCTTTCATCCAAGTTTTTTTATTCTGATTGACTGATTAGGTTTTCAATTTCAATAATTTGGTTCAGCATTTTAATGTCTACAATATGTTATTGTTATTTGTTACGTATTCTCTGCTAATTTTTTAATGGTTTGGTACTTTATCCTTTCCACTGGAACGATTATTCTGTTCACTAAATTGACTGTCTAGATTTTCATGTTCTTAAAATTCACTAGTTACTATGACATTAGTGAAAGGAAGTGTAAGACCGATCTGTTTGTTTACCTCATTTCAAGTTTCATTAGTATAATAGTTAATCTTGTCAACAACCTCAAAGCATTCCTGTTGGTTTGCATGAGTTTAATTGGTTTAACTAGAGCATTGCTAAATTTCTAGAACGTGTCATTAATTGTCATCTATCACTAAATTGACTGGATTTCCTATATATTTATAGTTGTTTACTGCATATTATATATTGGGGCCAAGCTTATTTAACTCAATAGTTTGGTGGAATTCAAAGAATTGTGGAGTTTTACTTTCTGCAGTGATGTATTTCGTATTTTTTGATGAAAATCTATTGCAGTGGGGCTGTTTTGTGTTTATATATTCTGGGAGGTATGGAGTTCTCAGTAGATAGTGAGGTAAAATTTGATTCGAATGTTTTGTGTTTATATATTCAGGATATCCTTGTTGACTATTTTCGTTAATTTAATATTATTGTGGTTTTCATTTGAAATAATTTTGAATTACAGATGTACGTGTTTTCTTTTGTAAAACTCAATCACATATCTTTATTCTGATTTAAGTTTATGATGTCGTTTCTTTATTTTGGTCTTTTCTTTTGTTTACTATCCTGAGTTAACCTATTAATTTGTCAAATAGAATTTATGCTTATCCCAAGTTAACCTAGGTTATCATCCAAACAAAAGATCACATTAAACACCTTACCCCATCCGGGGTAAGTTATTAACAGGGGTAAGCTACCAAGAGTCAGCTTATCCTACCCTCGATCCAAACGGTCCCTAATAGTTCATCGGAATCTCACGACAGGGATGCCACCACCACCAAACATTGGGACTATCCATTTTGATGTCATCAAAAACTAAAATAATTATTATAAAAATAAAAAAATAATATTAAATCAATTTTTATAATATAATATGCAATTTTTAATATAAAAAAATTATTTTATTTCATATTTTACTGTATTTTTAATATAATAATAAAATTTATTTTACATCATACATAAATTTTAATATAACTAATAAATTTTAAATCTAATCGTGTATATATATATATATCAAGATAAAATTATAAATTTTATAGGAAGATTAAATTAGCCTTATTGTCAAATAAGCCTATTAAATCTAATTTAATGCTCTTAAAAGATTAAGAATTTTTTTATAAATCTATTTTATTTCACATTCTATAAAATTTTCAAAACCTCTATTGTTGAACTCATATAAATTTACAAAAATAAAAATTTATCTTCTATGTTTCTCTCATAAAAATGTTTTTACATGAATATTTTTTAATAATTTCGCTAAATTTGACGATCAAAGTACCATTCAAAAATTTTTAAAATCATGGTTAAGTACTATAAATATATTTAAGTATTTTTAATTACTATTCTAATTTTATTATTTATCTTTTCTATATACTAATTTATAAAAGTAATTTTTAATTTTTAAAATTTTTTTTTTATTTTTTTTTAAATAGCAATATAATTATCAAATTTAATAGAATATATGAAAAAAGACTTATTCGGTAAAAGGGGCCTGTTGAATGAGCATGGCAGAGGCCACATGGGTTAAGTCACTACAGTGGGGGTTAGGTCGGCCAAGTCACGAGTGTGGCGAAGGCCAGATTGGCTAAGTTAGAAGAGTACCAAAAATGGAGGAGCTGAAGGTAGTCTAAAGATCAAAGTCTTTCTATCTCATCTATTTCCCTTACATTATTGGCGCATCTATGATAATAGGAGATTAAGTAATGCCCTTTCGATCAATAATTACTTTTAAGCTAATTAGTAAGCACCGAGATCTTTAAGACTCGGTATTAGAGCAAGCGCAGGTTCAATTCCCGGTAGCTTGTTATTGAAATTCTGGTAGCTTGTTATTGGAGAATGTTGGGTGAGCATGACAGTGGCTAGGTGGGCCAAGTTGTACTGGTGGAGGCCAGGTAGGCCACATCACAGGTGCGGCGGAAGTCAGGTTGGCCGAGTCACATGCTCACATCCAGTGCTGACAAGTAATATATTGCTATAAAAAAACCATTGAGACAAATCGTAAGCTTGTTTGAGTGTTATAGTAATAAGAGATTAGGTAGTGCACTTCCTATTAGTAATTGTTTTTAGGCGAGTTGGTAAGTGCTGAAATCCTTAAGGGTACGATGAATCAATATATCCAATTAAATTAAATAAACTCATTTTAGTATATCATAAGCCCACATTGAGTGAACTCTTAAAATACCTTAAAATATGTTTTACAGCAATTAAATACAACGCTTTTTTTTCTTTTTTTATTCTTTTTATTCTCTTTATTATTATTATTATTATTAAATTTACCCTAGACTAAGCCTTTGCGCCTGAGCCCCATCTCCATCTTCGCCTGCTATTCTTCCTCTCCGCTTTCTCCCTCTTCTCCCTGTCGTCGCTTCCACCAATGACCTCACCATCGACGATTGTGAGTTCGTTGAAGATGAAGCTTTCGAGCCCTGTCTTTGGCACCTTCGTCCTCTTCACCAGCCTCTTCCTCATTGCTGACGTATTTGTTGTGCTACGGACGTAACTTGGCTTTCTCTCCTTTTTTCGCTGCCGCTTTCACTTTTGTTTTCCGACACAACCGTTATACATGACTAAAAATTATTTTTGCTGCTAGCCTTGCATCTTTGCTACTTGTGATGCCAAATAATCCTCTGCAAGTTGTGCCCAAACTTGAGAAGAGACTAGCCAACTTAAGCTCTTGCTGCCACCGAGCTTTGCCAGCCACGCATCCTCAACTCAACCCTTTTTACATCAACTGATCTGAACTGCTCTTTGCCCAGTGCCCTTTGTGGGGGATCAGTAATCACGTTGAGCATGCAAGGTCAATTTCTCACCCTCTTTTTGTTCTATCTTTGCCTTTTTTGTTCCACCATAGTGTCCCCAAAATGAGCTTTTAAACGACTCAAGAAGGGCCTTAGAGGCCCTAACTCGAGCAAAAACAAGGAACCTGCTTCTCTTTCACCTCGACCATCAACTCTACCTAATTTAGCACCGATTTAAGCTCCACCAGAGCCCATCCCAGACTAACCCCAACCAACATTCAATCAAATCCTCAACCTATGGAAATTGAAGATCAAAATCATTATACGGACCCTTTAATATTAAAGAAGTAAATTTTTTTGAAATTTCTTTATATTGATGAAAGTTTATTACTTTGATCTGAACTTTTTTGAGGGTAATTGTAGTTTGTGCCATCTCATCAATCCTTGTAAGTGGTATAAATTCGCTATTTAGGCCCCATTTGTTTGGCCGTTGAAAATTAACCTGGTTTAATTTTAATTTGACATATCACATCACACATAAAATTTAATATTAAAAATTAATTTTATTTCACATCCTACACATATTACTAAAATAATAACTAACTTATATTACATCCCTTACATATCTCAATATAATAACTAATTTATATTACATCCCTCGTATATCCCAATATAATAACTAACTTTATTTCACATCATTCATAACTCTCAATAAAAAATATTTCTATTCAAATTTAATTTTTACCTTGTTAAATCTAACCTTACAAGCAAACAAGCCCTTATAGATTAAATATTAATATTAATTTTTGCAGTCTTTTTTTCACAATCTATAAGCCACCATTGATAAACCTCATCATATAACCACTCATATTTAGAGTAAAACTATTAAAAATAGCTTCAATAGTTTTTTCGGCCTTGAAGAGATTGATTCTTATTTCTTCTCATTTTCCAATTATATTCCTAATGTGGTCGTAATAGATCTTGTAGATTGTCAGCCTCCAGATTATGAGTCTCATATATTGCTCAGCAAACACCTTTAACTTGAGCACATCCCTCTCTATCATTTTGTTATTGATTGTGTTATTTCTATTTCTTCTAGGAATCAAACTCAAGTTCGCACATATCACCTATTTTTGATTATCTATGGTTTACCATCGTCCCCTAAACCTTAGTTTTATTATCCATTATTGGATTTGTAGTAAACGAGTCCACTTCATAGTAATTGAGTATTCATTTCATATTGTTATTTTATCACAACATATTTAAAATTCTTAGGAATTTGTATCAGTATAAATAAGATGTGTCATGTGTAGATGTTGTATTATGTTAAGATATTTAGCACTCCAATATCATTTGGATTGTGTTATGTAGGTATTGAGCATTCGATATATTTTAAAGTATTATATTTGTTATTGTTGTATATGTCCATTATATTGTATCTTGCTTTATTGTTATTATTTTACCACTTTTTAGGGAAAATTCTGCCAAAGTCTTTTGTAAAATATTAAGTTAAAACTTCACTTAAAGAGGTAGATAATTGATATTTATTTGAAGAAGAGTTTCTTTTCGCAATAGTATTTTTTTATATAAAATGTATTTTTTTAACTTAAATAAGTTGTCAAATATTAAAAAAGGAAGAATATTGGTTCCCTTCTTTAGATAATATCGAGATTTTGATGTTTAGCAATATATTTAAGTTAATTTATACTAGTAAAATTATTTAGTGCTTTTATTCAGAAGTTTATTAAAATGACATCTCAATCATGATCAAGTTGAATAATGGGAGATATCAATCTATGCTAAAAATTGAGATCAAATCTAGTTAGAAAAAAGTGATTAAGTATTCAAGATCTAGTGGAGCAAATTTTCTCTCTCATAATTGATTTAGATTATTACATTTTTTATTTTTATTTGAGAATAGATTTTTGTAAGATTGATTTTGGTTGGTAGAATAGGTTGGATGCTATTGAACCCCATTGATTTTGATGATCACAATTACTTTAGGTTTAGTACTAATTCTCTTCTAAGTACATTTTTACAGGCTAATCGTCCGTTAGAAGATGGATATTCTCAAGTTCAAGTAAAGCGGAACTCACCATTTGTTTTTCCTTATACTTCATAGGACTTAATGTAAATACGTTAGTTTGCCAAGAGATTTTACTCGTTTTTCCTAGATGTTTTTTCCTTCTTTTTGCTTGCATTAGTAGGCCTAGAATGTTATCTTATTTCATCTTTTTAGTGGCCTAAAAATTCTCTACATTGTTCCTGTTCATTTTGTCTATTTGGTAAAATCGACCAATCTGCCTTTTCACACTATGTTTGACTTATTTTTGCTGTAACCTTAACTTGCTTCTCTTCCATTTTGATCATTTGACTGTGTACGCCTTTTACCTGCTGTTGTTTCCGTTAGTACAATTTATTTGAATTTTTTTTAATTCCCAATTCACCCCCCTCTTGGGAAGGCCTAAGGGCCAACAGATGCGAGTTTAAATACTTAGAATCACATATGTGTTAATTAAATAATTTTAAAACCAATTAAAAATTGAAATTCACTTAAATGTTTTGCTTAGTAGTAGTCAGGTTGACCTCTCAGGCTCTGTTAGCTCTAGGATAGTTGTAGGTTGGTTGGAGGGCGATCTGCACTAGTGAGTCGACATACTAAGATCAATTTTAGGTCGACTTTTAGCAGCGATCCTCGATAGAAACTTTAGCTTTTTTGAAGAATTTTTTAGATCGATCTAAAGGCGACCTCAGTAGTGAAGTCGACCTTAGATCTGACAATTGACCTATTTTGATTCTCCAACGGCTAGTTAAGAGTTGACCTCCAGTTGTCTTCCAACTTATTTTTCTAACCATTGGAGCATTTATTATATAAAAAGATTAGGATTTTGGAGGGTTTCTTCTTGATTTGTTGATTACTCTAATTGCTCCTGATAATCACATTCATTGTTCCTTATTCTAAAGTAAGTAAAGCATTCAAGTTGGAGATTAATCAAGTGTTCAAAATAATCTAAGAGTGTTTTGGACTTAGGCGTTTAAGCTCTCAATCCACTATTCTCTTAGTTCTCAATATTCAATTATAAGCAAGGAGGGTGAATGATTATTTTTTTATTGCAATATTTTATTTGTTTCTTTTTACTTTCATGTTGGTGTGAAGAGAGTCTCTAAATAAGGATTAAAGAATATGAGTCAATTTGTCCTCAGTTAAAAATGAAGAGGGTCTCTAGTCAGTGTCTAAAGGAGGATTTGTGTGTGGGTTTCTCCAGCTAAATCAAGAAGTATGCTATAATAAGATTTTTTCGATCAGGGTGAGGATTAAGCTCGTGTTTGAGCTGAATTATATTATATAGTGTTTTCATTATAGATGTGTTTTTTTTATTTTTATCTTCCTTGCACTCATTTTTACTTCTCCTTCTATTTTTCTTTTATTATTTATATTTTTAATTTGTTGCACCATCAATATTAAGTAAATTAAATTTAAAATTTTTAATCACATCTATTTACTTTCTCTTTAGATGTCATACTTGATCGTACAGGACTCAGACAACATATTTTTATTTTTATTTTTATAAAACTGCGTAAAATTAGGGCCCTTTCTTAAGAGCCGGAATAAAATTATCCCTCAGATATTTGAATTTTTTTTATTTCAAAGCACACACAAAATTTGTAAATATTATGCTCAAAATACAACTATCATATATCATCACAATATTTAAATCGAGGTTTGATTGAATGAAGTCTTGTTTTTCATTTTGTTATTTCTCATTCTCTAAAATTTTAGTGGTGGGACGAAGCAGGACCGGGCCTGTTTGTTTGTAAGGTTTAAATTTAATAAGGTTAAAATTAAATTTATATAGAGATATTTTTTTATTGAAAATTGTGAATGATGTGTAATAAAGTTAGTTATTATATTGGGATATGTGAGGGGGTGCGATATAAAGTTAGTTATTATGTTGGGATATGTGAGGGATGTCAGATGTGCTATAAGTTAGTTATTATTTTGGTAATGTGTGTAAGATATGAAATAAAGTTAATTTTTAATATTAAATTTTATATATGATGTGATATGTCAGTTTAAAATTAAACTAGGTTAATTTTGAATTGCCAAACAAACAGAGGGTTAGTGATGAACGCAAGAGCCTCTAAAATGAGTTCAATGAAGTGGAACACTATCTTTTAGATGCCTTTGATTAGAAATTATTTTTTCTAAGTATGAAAAAGAAAATGTATTAATAGTTGTGATAAAAAATAAAATTTTTAGGATAAATTATATTTGGGTCACCAAATTTAGAATATAATATTACATATATTTATGATTTTACAATTTTTAAATTTTTTTAATAATTTTTTATTATTATATTTTTTTATAAAATTCTCATCTTAGCTATTCTCTCTCCCCCACCTCAACAAGAAATTATTATATTCGGATGGAGCACCATCTGAATGTCAATCAGAGGCCATCGCGTGTGCAATACAGGTAGACCTGGGCATCTTTCGGGCTCGGGCCGGGCTCGGGTCGGGTCAACTCGGGCCGGGTCACCCATTGAGTATGTTAAATCACACCCATACATATACATTCGGGTCAATTTACGTGACCAAGCCCAACATGGCCTCAGGCCGGCTCGGGCCGGGTCGACCTGAAAGGTAAACTCTTCTCAAAATAAAAAATTTATTATGCTTTTCTTTATAACAAGCTTTAACTCCAAAAATCTTAAATATCAATATTACTATATAATTTGAATTTTGAAATAATATAAACATTTAAGCACCATATAAAATACCATATAAAAATTTAACTTTTGTAATTTTATTACAACTCTACAACATAAAATCATAATTATAAAATTATAAATTAGCTTTAGTGTCGGGCCGGGTCGGGTCGGGCCCCCGATGATCATGCCCAAGCCCGATCATGAAAATGATCGGGTCGGGCCGGGCCGAGTTAAAAGAATAATATGAAAATTTTATCACAACCTAAGCCCTAAATTTTTCGGGTCGGGTCGGATCGGATCGGGCGGGTCCCCGGGCCCGTGCCCAGGTCTAAATACAGGTGAGTTGGGGTACACGTGACGGCCTCTAATCCAGATGTAATATTTTTTTCACCCCAACCCCCAGCCCCCCTCTCTCTCTTAATTATGTGATATGTTACATCATATAATATTCTTTTTTATTTGAGTATCAATTGACATATTATTTAATATTGCATAATAGGAGAATAATAAACTAATAATTGAGATAAAAGATAAATATCGCACAACTTATTCTTTAATAATATATAAATATAAATAATACTAACGAAGTATGAATTCCACATTAACGTCAATATGATGACTAACACAATAGTGTATTTCGCGATGATGACAAATGGGTTCCTTTTTTGAAAAATCTGAATTTTTTTTGGATTGTGAAAAGTTTTTATATTTAATAAAAAAATTATTTTAATATTAAAAATATATAAAATGTAAAATAAAATTAATTTTAATATTTATATTTATATTAAATATAAAATAATATTAATTTTTTATAATTAAAATTTATATTGAATAAAAAAAAGTTCAAATCAAACAAAACATTAACGGTAGAATCGAGCTTCAAAAAGAAAAAATAATTAAAAAAAGACTAGCTTTATTTATTGCGAGTTTCAAAATATTTTAATTTTTTTTTTAAATCATCATTATTTATTTTCTAATTTATAAATATTTTAATATAAAAAATAATTATTTTATATTTTATGTACTTTTTAATTAAAAATTAATTTATTACATATTTAACATATATTTATTATTAAAATAATTTTATTTCACGTCATATTATTAAAATAATTTTTTCTTTTACCTTCAAAAACATTTCAAACCAATCTCAAAAGACATTTACCGTAATGTATAAATAATACTATATAATTTTAATAAATAATTTTTAATTTTAAAGTAGAGTAATTCCATTCAAACTAAAAGTTTTTTTACGTGTCTTTATGATATATTTCGTTAAATTTGTTTACTAAATTATTTATTTTAAAAAATTAAAATAAATATTTAAATATTAAAAATTCTCTTTATAAAATAATAATTGGAAATATCTGGACGCATTTATAATACTTACATATATATTTTAAATTTATTAAAATAATAATTTAACAATTAAATTTAACAAATTAATTAAAAAAGGTCATATGAAAAATATTTTATGTAGAAGAGATCATATGATACATTTTTATTATTTCATCTTAGATGGAATCAAAATTCTATCGCTGTTTGTGCTTTTCTATTTTTAACTAAAATTTTTTATATGATATTATTATACTATTAGTGTACTTTCATAAGTAAGATTTCAATATCTCATTTAGAACATTCTAGAATGTAGCCGGAGCATTTGAAAGCCCAAAGGATATGATCACAAACTCATATTACCCTTGATGAGTCTTAAATGCAGTTTTATAAATATCTTGTGGAGCCATCCTAATTTGATGATATCTTGTCCTCAAATCTATCTTTGAAAATAGGGTAGTCCCAAATAATTCATCTAACATTTCATCCACTATGGGAATTAGAAATCGGTGTGGAATGATAACCTGATTTAAGGCTAGATAGTCCACGCAAAATCTCCAAATTTCATCATTCTTCTTTATTAGCAAAACTGATGAAGAGAAAGGGCTATGGCTGGGCCTGATCACCCCTAGGGGTGGCAATATATGACCCAACCCGTGAACTCGACCTGAACCCGATCCGCAAATTTCGGGTATGAGTCATAAATTTTGACCCATTTATTAAACGAATCGGGTTTGGTTTGGGCATAATCGGGTCGGGTAAGATTCAGGTTGGGCATTTATAAAAAAATACTCTATAAATGGGTTGGGTCGACCCGCCAACCCGACCCATTTATTAATCGGGTTGGGTTCGGGTCATGGATTTTGACCTATTTAATAAATGGGTCGGGTTCGGATTGAGGCTATTCGGGTCGGGTCAGATTCGGGTTTGACCCGAATCCGACCCGCTGACTCATTTTGCCACCCCTATCACCCTGACTCAAGCATCTCCTTCTAGTTTTTTAATTTCAGATTTCTGATAATGAGGATATTGATATGGTTTCACATTAATTGAAGTTGTTACAATTTTCAGTCATTATGCCTTTGTGGTGGTAGTTATTTTGGAGGAGATCAATGATATTATTATCCTATTACAATATAATCTGCCCACCATTTTTAGGCTTAGATCTACACCTTGCTGACCCCTCTTGGTGTTGGCCTCCTTTCTCGCTTCCTCCAACGTCCCCAGCTTCGTCTTCACTGGCTCGGTCCTCGCTGGCTCTGCCCTTCGCACCTCGGTCCTCGCCGCCTTCGCCCATGCTTCGATGCTGGTCATTCATCACTTCACTGATAACAACGTTGAGGTCAGTATCATATTCCATAGATGTAATCAACTTTTACATCCATATAATACCATTATTATATAAGAAATTAAGTTAAATTTAAAATTTAAAATTATTTATTGGAGTTACATTCAAGGCTGTTAACTTATAAGCTCGAAAATAAGACATCGATCAAAAGTTGAATCGGATTTTGAATTGAACGAGATCGACTTAATTCAATTGAGCAAACTAATGAGCCGCTTTTTTGCTCAAGATTTTTATCCATCAAATTTAGAGTCAACCTAGAATAGGATCTAGTTAGCTCAAAATCAGATCCACTAAAAAAATATATAAATTAGTTGTTTTGTAATTTTATGTTTTTGGTTCAAATTTTATTGGCTATAAATTAATTTTTTATTTTTATTTTTAATGATTAGATAAAAATAAATAATATGATAAAAATATAAACAAATTAATCGAATGTAAGATCGACTAATTTAGATTGAGCTTGAATTTATAATAAATAGGCATATCTAATCTGTATTAAAGTTTAATCTAATTATTCTCATTTATATTTTTAATTAAATTGTAATATAATAAAAACAAATTAATTTAATTATTATATTTTTAATAATTATTTAAAATCGGCCATTAGGAGCCGCCGTGCTTACATTTCACCGGACAGCTGAGGACTCGGGGAGCCAGGTTGGAGTGAAAAAGTCCCGCTAGTGCCACGTGTCCATGTCTTTGATTCTTTCCGCATACGGCACACCCCCACCCAACTTTGTAACGTATTGTCGTCTTGTGGGAGCACGGACAAAACATACACCAGAGCTCCTGTCCTTTCTGTTTGCATGAAGATTTGTGCATAAGATCGGATGATAACGTGTTGTTTCCATTCGGGACTTTAGATCTACTCTCAAAGCAGATCCAAGGGTCAAAAAACGTTTGCTTAAAATATTTTACGACGAGACGAAATTAATTCTCTTATCGGAGACGCGGTCGCGGTGTCAGGATTAGAAGCCCGAAGTCCGCCACCCGATCCTCCCCGGCTTCTTTCCCATTTTAAAACTTCAAATTCTGTCGTTCAACCTCCTCTTCTTCTTCGCCCTAGAACTGAAAGTAGCCGCCGACATTGTATGAGCGGCAAGCCCGATCTGAAAGCAACGAAACCCTACATCGATCTAGCCGATGATGCCCCGGCCCTACTCCATGGACGCGCACTCCAGAGCTGAGGACCTTGCCTCCTCCGTCCTCTCATCCTCATCCCCTCCGGACATCGCCTCCGCCATCTGTGATATCGAATCATTCATCCGCAAGCACTCCGCAGATCAGTCCCGTGCCTTCTTCTCCATCGCCTTCCCCGCCATCATCTGCCGCCTCTTCGGATTCGACGACTCATCCTCGTTCCACAGCCGCTCACCTGCCGCCGCAGCTGCCCCGTCTACCGCCTGGATTGAACAGGCCGATCACGATCCCGACCTAGCCGCCCGCCTCTTCGCACTGCTTTCAACCAAGGGCCCCCTCCTTTCAGCCGTTTTCTCGGCAGATCGTCTTCGCCTCGTCAAGTACGTGTTTCCCGCGGAGCGGCTTCCGGAATGGATGAGATTCGCACTTCAGAGCGAGGAACACTTCTCGATTCTCGCCGAACTCTGCCCGCTTTTCAGGGGCAGGGTCAAGGAGGACAGCTTACAGAGAATACTGCAGCTCCAGCTTAATGCGTTCGAGTATTTCTTGTTCTGGTTCGCTTACTATCCCGTTTGCAAGGCGAACTGCGATGGCTCCGATGATACGCTGTTGCAAAAGAGCCGTCGGAAGTCCAGGTTGGGAAATTGGACCTCATCCCTGCCAGTTCTTGCGAAGTCGGGCCGGAGGTCTGGTCAGAAGACTGAAGTTAGTCTATACTTAAGGCTCCTTTACGAGTATGTCCACATCTTCGTGCCCAAGTATGGTTTGGTTGCTTACCAGCCATACCGTAGCTCGCTTCTTAATTATTCTTCGACTTGCGACAGCTCTGCATTTGAAGAGGCTGAATTCATTGTTAATACCTTGATACATTTTTGGCTAGTAGACGGTGATTTTTCGCCCTTCTCTTTGAGTGTTCGCCAATCGTCTGTCATCTCATTCCCCACTCGAGCAGCATTGGGAGATAGCCCTCCGACTTCTGGTTTGGGTGAGGTGTTGAAGTTGTTTGTGAAACATCTTAATTCTTGCTTGGTTGATACAGCAGTGGGGAACAATGAGAAGGTTTCGGGTCTAATTGACTATGGTTCCAGGGTTCATGTGCTCTGTTTAGAAAATTCTTTTGGTTCCTGGAACTCTATGATACAGAGGCCTTTGTACAGGTTTCTCTTGAGGACTTTCCTATTCTGTCCAGTTGGGGCATCCATGAAGAATGTTACTCAGGTGTTCTCTGTGTGGATAGCGTACTTGGAACCTTGGAGAGTTGGCCCTAAAGATTTTACTGAGTTTGAGCAGCCAGTGCTGCAAAAACCAGGAAGTTCTAGTAGGGCCAGCCCTTCGAACCAGCGGAAAGACGCAGAAGAAAAAGAAAGTAGTAAATCGAGAGCTGTTTATACATCACTCTGGGATGAATATGTTGCAGCTAATTTTCTGTTCTACACCTCACTAGTTGTGCATTTTCTTGGTTTTGCTCACAAGTTTTTTCATGCAAATGCTGATCCAGTGGTTCACATGGTTATGCAGGTTTGCATCAGTACCATAATATTGAATATGCTCCCCCCCCCCCTCTCGTTGTGATGTCTCTCTTTATCATGAAAATGGAGGAAGTTCGATAAGGAGTTGAAGAATCATAAAAATAGAATAAGTGAATCAAGGAAAATATTCCTGTTCAAAGAAGCTGTATGGCATGGTGGAATGGACAAGTATAGTTTTAGGAAGTGGAAGTCAAAACAATTCCAAATACATCTATTTATCTTTAAGGGCCCGTTTGTTTTCAAGTTAAAAATTAACCTGGTTTAATTTTAACCTGACATATTACATCACACATAAAATTTAATATTAAAAATTAACTTTATTTCACATACTGCATACATTATTAAAATAATAACTAACTTATATCACATCACTCACATATCCCAACATAATAACTAACTTTATATCCAATCCCTTACATATCCCAACATAATAATTAACTTTATTTCACATTATTTACAATTTTTAATAAAAAATATCTCTATCCAAGTTTAATTTTAATTTTATTAAATTTAACCTTACAAACAAACAAACCCAAAGAACTAAATTGAACCAAAATAATGGTAAAACATGTTGACATCAGTCAATCAGCTATTGGATGAGCAAATTCTATCTTGTTGGTATCTAGGCTTAATATTAATTATCATTTTCTATCACAACATTTAAGCTATTTCTTTTCTTTTAGCACGGGAGGAATGAATTTTGATCTGTATATTATTTTGTTCTATTATTATTAAAAATCTTGTGCAGATGAATCCTCCTCAATATCAAGTTAAGGTTTAGGGTTTAGGGAATAGTGGTTATTGTATCAGTTGAGATCTCAGGTTTTTCCAGTTATTGCATTCTGGCCTATTCAAATCGAATTGCTTGTTTGAGCCAGCTGCTACCTTGAGTTAATTGATTTTTTTAGCACTCTCTTTAGTTAGCCTTCACATTTACTATACAGATATAGATGTTCACAAGCTGGCTATCAAATATTCGGCTGATATTGATCTCTGATAATATGGCAAGCCTACTTGATTTATAAATTTTCAATCTATCCTTGACTAAGTCAGTTATGATTAAATTTAATCTCTTGCAGCTGTCCGTTATCATGTACATCTTGGAATAGTCCTCTTGTATAAAAACATGCTAGTATTATTTCGGGAAACAGAATGTAGGCTGTGTGACACAACATACGTTCTTATATAATCACTGTTTACATAAATGCTGCTATATTTTGTAATTGGAACAAAATTACTGCTGCTGGGCATCCTAATACCTCTTTTGTGTAATAACTGTTCTATACTCTTTCGATAATCTTAACAAATTCATTGATTTTATGAGTTCCTGGTTGTCTGTCATTTAGATATATCCTATGAAACCTAATCATCGTATCTGTGTTTGTTTTTGTAGTTGTTGAACATTCTGACTTCATCCAGAGAGCTGATATGCCTTCTCCAGAGTCTAGATAAAGCATACCATTCCAAAGCATCTGGGCTTTATTCGTCTATGAGTAATGTGGATAAATTTGTTCCATCCATTCGCCTACAGCTTAAGGTATTAGTCTTATCTGTTTTGACATTGTTCTGTACATTTTAGTGGCAAACAAAGGACTTCGGTGCATATTTTTTGAGGAAATGGCTCCTAGACATGGAAGCAAATGCATGATTTAATTGACAAACAAAGGACTTTGGTGCATATTTTTTGAGGAAATGGCTCGTAGACATGGAAGCCAATGCATGATTTAATCAAGAAGACTGGTGGAAACTAGAAATCCAGAAAAACACAATTGCACACACAAGCAAGATCAAACATAGAGATTTACAAGGTTTACCTCAAATTGCCGAGTCCTTTGCAGGCAGTAGATTTTACTAGGAAGTTGAAGAACAATTACAGAGTGAAGAGGAAGATGATGGTTCGAAGTTCTAAACATATTTATATGTTGTGCTCACAAGAAGTAATTAATTGAAGTGCTTAGCCCTAACTCCATGCAGGGTTTATCTAGTACTTCGCAAGTACAAATGATAATTCCCAATAATGCACATTCTAAATGGTGGAAGTCTTATTGACAATTCCATATGTTGAGCATCATAACTATTGGGGATCCTTCCTAATGAAGATTAGGAAGCCTAAGAAGGGTCGCCGAAGAGGGCTTCATAGAAGAAGATTATCATTGAAAAAAGCGTCAACGGAGGTGTGGGTCATCAAAGAAATTTTTGAAATAGGCTTTATCAAAAGTTGCAGCCCAAAAGTATAATCTGCGAGAATCATAACTAGAGTCAAGCATGATGTTTGCAAAGCTGCAATTGGAGTGGAACCCATCTCATAAGTTGGGATGGGAGTTTGTTGGGGATCCTTATGAGAACGAGGAGGAGGTCGAAGATGGCTTATCGAAGAGAGTTTCATGTAAGAAGATCGTCATTAAAGAAAGCATCAATGTTGGTGTGGGTCATCGAAACTTCATTGTCATTGAAGAAAGCTTTGATGAAGACCTTATCGAAGGCTAAAACCATGAAGTTAGGTTTGACTTAGAAAATTTGAAAACATCTATCAAGGGTTAGATTGATATTTGAAAACCTTGAACGGTGAAGGTGTGGGTCATCGAAAAAGCTTTGATAAAGACTTTGTCAAAGGTTAAAACCACAAAACTAGGTTTGACAAAAGATCCTTGGAAACATTCACCGAGTCTAAGTATCAGACTGAGATATGGAACAAAGAATTCTCTTAAAGAAGTCTTCGCAGGGTGGTGCTAGTCTTTTTGAAAGTTCTTTAATTTGAAGGAGTTACTTGTTTTTATATTCATAGGGAAGACACTTCCTCGTCAAATACAATGCGTGCCTCTAAATTATTGGCTTTACTAAATTATATGGTCTTTTGTACCATATAATTTGCATTTTTACATAGTTTTGAGTTAAATTTAAATATTTATATTGTTTTTTGTGAGAATTCGGACTAGAAGCTTTGCAATTTGGAAGTGTTTCGGGTCGAATCGGACTTGAAATTGAGTAAGATAAGATATAGTACTAGTGTGTGATGAAAGTTGAAACTGAGGATTACATTATAATTTTCTCGCCTCACCTATACCCTATGCACATGTCGTAGATTTTAATGGAGCAATTGCAATTTAGTCTCTATTTCAGATTCATTTTAGTGAACAACCTGCAGAAAAAATATTATTGACTATCTTGTTTTGAGGAGCTGAATGATAACTGATTCTCCTGACAACATTGGCTTTTAGGACAAGATTTTAGTATCATGATTAGGGAAATTCATGGTGAGAACTCTTTTTTTTCTAATTTGTTATGTAATAAATTTGATACACTTCTTGTTGCATTGAAATTATTATCAGGATTGGGAAGGTGGTCTTTGTGAGAGCGAAATTGGTGGTTCATTCTTGCTTGAAAAATGTAACCAGGATCTTAAGCTTTTCAGTAATGAGGAAGACGGAGCTCATAAGTTGCTTCAGGTACTTACTCGATCTTTAGTATCAAATTTAAGATGAATATCATTTATCTTTCAATTCTGTGATGAATTTCCTAGTTTTTGTTGCTGATTGCTCCAATTGTTGCGTTAGATTATTTCTCAAGGAATTTGGTCTAAAAATTAATTTGCATATTGAGTTCTTTTATAGATGAGTTATGTGATCTCATTTTGATCGCAGTTCTTGCTAGCAAGAACCACAACCTTTCTTTTCTGGATCATATACTAATTTTATTGTTCAAATCACACGGGATTTCTCATTTATATGTTACAGAAAACACTAGCTTGAAGAGATAAATGTACTTTTCCGTTGATCATTGAAATTTGTTGGACTGAAATAACTTCTTTTTTAATCTCTTCTAGCTATTTGTTATTCGAACCGAGCATGAGATACAAGTCATGCCGGGTGACAGAACTTTTCATCTTCGTGAGTCTTTGAGTTCAATCAAATCTCAGATCAGTGTGCTCTTTGGGAACCAAATCAATTGCTCCCGTAATATTTCTTCTGCCAGAGGATCTTATGCAATTCATCATAACCGTGAAGAGGTGTTCACCCCCAAGCATCCAGGCATTGGAAGGAGAACTTCGTCTAACGTGAAATACAAGGGAGACTGGATGCGCAGGCCAATCTCCGATACAGAAGTGGCGTGGCTAGCTAGGTTTTTTATCAGGTTGTCAGATTGGTTAAATGACTCGCTTGGCCTTGATCGAGGCAGCAGCATCGAGCCCTTGGAACCGAACTACTTGGAACTCACCCGTGAATTTTCCGGCTTTGTTGGTGGACCGAAGGAGGCTGCAGGTATGGTGATAACCTTGATCACTTCTTTGATCGTGCTCTTGGGACAATCAATCATTAAGTTTATGAGAGCGCATGAGATAAGGGTAAATTTACGTGTGTTAGCATCCAAGAAGCTTGTTATGGTTTTACTCGTATATGCAACGGTTTATATGCTGAAGAATGCTAGTAGCATCGTCTACTGTCACAGGTGATTTTTTTTTTTTATTTATGGTGCAGGTGAATATTTTTACCGTAATAGGAAACGTGCCTGGTCTTATAATGCTGCTTTTTGAGTGTAAATATTTTTGTACAGCTACACATACAAACATGTGGAGTCCTGACATTTTTTTTTAATTCTCTAAGTGATATTTTGGTAGTAATATATTTCTTTTTTTTTGGATAAATTACAGCTAAGTTTTTTGTTTAAAGTATAATATTATATAAATTTATGATTTTAAAAATTTAATATGTATTCTTTGAGTCGAATATAATAGTCAATTAAATTTGTTTTTATTTTTTTAATATTAAAATTTATAAAACAGTAATCCTCTTTCTCTATGTCTGCTCAGCAGTGCATGTCCGTGGTAAGAGGATGCCAATGGTGGTTGCGTGACGTTGCATGCTGCGGCAGCTCTGTGCCAGTCACATCCTCTCGTGAGGGCTGCCGGTTTGCGTGGTTGCATGTTGCTGTGCAGTTCTAAAGGGAGGAGTAATTTTGATATTTTATAAAATTTAATATTAAAAAATAAAAAATAAATTTGATTAATATATTATATCCAACCTAAGATTTTAGATTAATTTTTAAAATCGCAATTGATATTATTGATATCATGGTCTAAATTAGAAAATTGAGTATAATTTGCCTTTTTTCTTAAATGCAGTGACAAGCATATGAATATCACTAACAGAGTGATCAATCTTGGAGCATTACTTGTTCGTTTTATACCTGTCATTTTAAATCACTCGTATAGCCATTGATGTAAAGTATTTCATGTAGCCACAATCATACTGTAGATTTTTTAATGCAAAGCATTACAAAATAAACATTGCTCATCTTATCCCTACAAATTTTGCATAAAGAACTAGGTTAATTTTTTTTTTGATAGAACTAGGTTAAAATTACTACTAATCAAACATAAAAAAAAATAATACTACTGGTCATTCATCACCATAAATTTAAACAGATTCTAGTATAACTACTGATATAAATTACGATATGAAGTCAGCGTAAACACTACTGATAATCAACAAAGAGTGGTCAACAGGCAGCGGAGCACATCATGAAACATGAAGCTTCACAGTCATTAATCTAAACATATTTTATATTTCACAATTAGAAAAATAATAAAGATTCCGCATGACTGAGTTAGCTGCTTTAGTATTAACAACGCAACTGCATTCAAAACCAGAACAAAAAATGTACAGCATGACGCCATTTTCCAAGGGTAAAGCATATAAGAAACAAGGATCTTTATATTACACAAAACGGAAACCTAAAAATTATTTCATCTTGTGAACCTGCACGGAAACAATCAAAATTTTACATGGCAAACAAGCTCTACCTGACTATGTTCCAACACAGTTCAAGCACCCCAACTCGTCAGATCCAAGTAAGCCAAGCAAGCTTTGGGTGTTGGAAGTAGATATCACCCAGTCAAAACCCATCGGGCATTAGCTTAAAATAATGTCATAATGTCAAAAAGGATCTGACCGTTGCTTCATGCCATTTGAATTGGAGACTTTACACATAAGAGAGATCAGCAGAAACAATGGGGGGTTATCCAGCAGTTGTTCATGGACGAATGAGGCTCTGCTGAAACAACAAAGAAGATCTTCAGCTAAACAAAGTATCTGCTTCCATCTACATCAAATATAAATAGATTTGACATCATTTGGCCCAAAACTAGCTGAACAAGTAGGGCACTTGCGATGACGGCTTTGAATGGTCCTCTGCACACACTGGCTACAGAATAAGTGGTAGCATTTTGCAATGACTACCTGAGAGAACCAACAAGAAGAAAATCATGTCCATTAGGGAACAACAAAAAGACTGGTGCTTAAAAAATTTGTTTTTAAGGTTATCATGTATTATGATACACAAACAGATTCTTACTGCATACAGAAAGCTCATAAAAATCAAACATCAGAGATGAAAGGTATTTGTGCTATATCATGTACAGACAGACATAAGCAGGGTTATGCGCACATATACGTGTAATTACCATGATCGAGAACTTGCTTACCTCAAGATTTTAAGAATCAGGTTCTCCTCTGCATTATATTTGCCTTAACTACCAAAATCATAAAAGATAATAGTTTATAATCAAACAATTTCATACACTATGTTACAATAGCATCTGTCATAACAGAAATATAAAGCTAGATTGCTTTGAGCTTCTAGATTTTTTTGTTTCAACAGTCATCTACTGACAATAGAATAAAAGCAGTAAATATTTTCAAATGGGCGGAAAGTATGAACTTGATAAACATGAAATCAATGCAATTCAGATTAAAAAGTCAGTGTAGATAAATACTAGAATTGATTTCTAGAATATATCAAGGATGGAAAAAGAAAAAGGTTAAATCCCAAACCAACCTCTTTTTGACGGTCATGGCAAACTTGACACTTGAGTATTCCTCTATACTTGCCCGCCTCTTGCTGAAGCTTTTCTAATACAACTTGTCCATCGGTTCGTGTTTTAAGTGATGAAGCTTTCATTGTCATTGTTTCTAATCCCTCATACATCCTCTTCTTATTAAACCTAGCCAAGTAAACCAACATTGAACAAAAATTAGGAATTCTGTCAACAATATTCATGGTACAAAATTATATTACCTCTCACTCTCTAGTTCTATAAGGAGCTCCGTGACCTCCAATCTGCTTTTCTCAGCTTGAATTTGCACTTCATTAAGAGATTCCCTTAACCTCAAAGATTCTTTCTGTATATCAGATAGTCTCTCCTGTGCATTACCCAAGGTGACAGAATTATGCAATCCCTCTGCTACTAGTTTTGAGACCTGTTCCGACCAAACATTCAACTGCAGAATAATGTGATTTTAATCTCCCGGGCAACTGCAATGCTATATTTTTTTGACTTTAAACAAAAGAATTACCTGCTCATCTAATTGCGTAGCCTTTATACCATAGAGATCAATCAGTGAATTGGCTTCAAGAATCTTTTTATCCATCACACGTACTTCACTGTTCATCACATCCTGCAACTGCCGTGCTTTCACACCCTCCATTACGAGCTGGAGCAAAAGTTCACAAGAGTTTAATAAGATGGCATGGACAATTTCAGATTTGCTTATCATCGTACAATGCGTTAAGGATAGGAGATTATCAAAGCTTTCAAAAGATTCACCTTAAAATTATAGCCATCTCTCTCGGTGATTTGCTGCAAGAGCTGTTGATTTTGTGTTTGCGTATCCCCATATGCTTGCCCAATGCTCTGCAAAAATGAAACAAGATGATTACAATGAAAACATGCCACAAATTGTTGTGTTGCAAGGGTAAATTGATTGTTGACATAGAAGGCACGGGAACCTCAATCTCAGATAAATACACATCAGCTTCTTCATGCTTAGATTTTAATGTGTCAGATGACTTTGACAAATCCCTGTGGTTACAATAACATACCAATTGTATTAGAAAATCCAAAAACTACCAGTACAAAAATTCCAAAGCTGGCAAGTAAAAAGATTAAATATGATAATCATCCCCCAAATGTAATGACCAAAAGAAAAGGATAATAATTTGCCTAAGCTGTCAATAAAGGAAACAAGAGCACAAAAACATCATACTGAAAATCATATTGTAAGTTATACCTTAAACACGATTCCATATTCTGCCTTAAATCTTCAATCTCAGCTTCAGCAGCAGCAAGTCTCTGTTGTGAAGTTGCTTCAGCTTCAATAGCAGCTTTAACACGCAACTCTAGGTTATGCTCATCTAGGGAAGATTTGATGATTTGAACGTGAGCCCATGCCTTGTAGTCTCTATCACGAGATTCCATAGCATCCCTATAAATAATTAATGGCCTGTTTAGACAACTAGTATATAATACAACAGTATGTTGGCTCATGTAGCCATCCTCAGAAAAAACACAATGATTGCCATGTTCCTTGTCAGGCATGGACAAAGTTGGGAGAACTAGTGAAAATCAAAAGGAGAAGATTCAGCTGTTTCTAGGGCTTCAAGCTCAGCAGATGTGCCTTATAAATATGTCAGCCACTTGTTTTCAGGGTTGAATTGAGATGCAAAATGTAAAAACATTTTAGCATGACAATAGGCTATCATGCGGTACAATGAGCTACACAATGATAGGACAATAGCATTTCTCTGACAACTTCATCGTGAACTTCAAGTCTTCAACCATAATATCATTTAAATATAATAAGACACAATAGCATCTATAAACATAAAAAACAGGCAAAAAATGTTTTCAAGAACTTAATGCTCTTAAAGTATATATTAATCACATAAACTCAGAGTAGTTTAACTAGATGAATAATAAACCTTACCTAGAATCTGTGGATTCACGCTTGTACATCTCCAGAATAAGTTTCAACTCTTCTTCACTCTCCCTTAAATCTGCAACCTAGACCACATAGGAAAAAATGTCAGTCCAGGGGGGTGTAAATGCATATACAACACATTCAAAAAGAACAAAACAGTGCACAATTTATTCATCTTAAGACAAGATTAGATGCAAACAAATTCAAAACAATACATCAGTCTGTCTCACAGAAAAATATCTAGTTCAAGATGTCAAGAAAAATCATGCAAGTTACCACAAATGATACAACAAAACAACCAGAAAATGACTTTACTAGAGTTTCAACTTGATACAGAGAATCATGTCTTGCATCAACTGGATCTACATGCATCATGGATAGGAGTTAAAAAACTATAAAGAATGCTGATTAAAGATGTTCAGAATTCAAACACACAAAATCTACTATGCAAGGGCAAAAACATCCAACCCACGAAAATCATCTTACTGCATTCAGTTCAAAAAAAATATCATTGCAAGAATTTCACATTGAACCTTTCATGGACTTACAATTAATTTTCTTTTGCATTAACTTTTCATTAATTATCAAGTAATACAACAATGAGTTAGATTACTTCAAAATTTACTTTCAATGAAAAAGATATCACATTGACAGTGAATCGTGAACAGTCAAATAAACAACAGAAACATCACTTATGTCTCAATAGCTTGCAAAAACAAGAACAAAAGTTGAACTGTTAAAATGGTTAGGAATTCCTGCACAGCCAGTGTTGATGCTATCCAATATCAAACAGAAAACCCAAGGGGAATATTTATGGGCCACTGAAAAATAGTGTGATGTGTCCAGGCCTATGATAAATCAGTCTGTTGATGATGTGCAAATAAAAGTCCTGTTTGGCAATTTCATAAAACCTGATGAATTCATCAAGGTCCGTGTTGATGACATCTCTAGGCCAGTTTGACGGTATAACAATATTATAAGAGATAACTTGAATTAAGGATGGATCATAATGATTCAAAGTAATACATCGACAATGCTTATCACTAGGTTGAATATACTTCATTAAAACCCACATGGCATGCCTCATCACAGCTGTGTGGTGATAATCTCTACCAAGGATCTTGGTACTGGACGTAAAAAGCTAACATGGGCTATGAAAATGCAAGAAGCACTTCAAGCAGTGCAAGACTTAAAAAGTCACATCAAATTCTAAACATAGTGATGCCCAAAAATATCACATGACACCATTCTCTTCTTTCATTTACTCAAGTAAATATGGAACCATCTAATGCTTTCAATTTAACCAAACAAATATAGTAAAGTTTATGATGGTCACAAAATCAATTTTGACATAAGGTGGATAACTTGTGGTCCCCCCAAAACAAGGTACCTTGAAGTGAGCATATCCAAGATCCATAATTTATCTACATAAATATGCACATGTATGAAAATATAGAACAAGAATAATAAAGCCTTTAACCCAAGCTAGTTACAATGGCAATATCCTTTTCTCCTATGTCAAGACAATTATAAATAACTTTTTATAACTCTGAAAAAACACTCATCAAATTATTGCCAACAGAAGACTTATCTAAGAGCCAAGAACAAGATAGCAACTAAACCATTCGAAACTTGGTTCTCAAATGCTCGGATACTCCAAAGACCCAATACAACTATGGATACAATCTACATTACCACAACAAAGAGATACTTCGATGGGTAGCTCAGCCTAGCCAGCATAACCCAAAAGGAAGGAGTTCTCGTCTACAACTTCACTGACTAAATAAATAGCCAAACATGATAACAACCAAACAAGATAATCAAAAGGCATTCTTGCAGGACAGCAACATGCAGAGACCTGCCAACCATAGGAAACGGACGATCATCAGTAGAACAAACAACTCAAGTGAGTACTCCAGCCACACCTTCATCATTCCCATAACAAAAATGTAGATCAATCTCATAATCTGCCATTTAACAAAATTCAGTTGGATGATAACGAACATGTGCTGCCTTGCTTGGTGTTCCGCTACCAGTGTAACTAGATCAGTTCATAACCACTGGGAAGTGTGTTTTTAATGCATAAAGTGAATGATCACTCAAGCCACACTCATAAGATCCGACAACTGTAGATTGCATAGACATCAATAATCCCCACACAAACAGGAAATGAATAAGAGGAGAAAGAAAAACTAACGAGGAAAAAAGAAACAAAAAAAAGAGGGAGTAATGGAGTTCCTTGCCTGCTTGCACCGCTTACAATGTATATAAGAACTCCAAAAGAATACTCCCATGCTGGACAATGCATCCCCTTGACTCATTTGACGGACCCTTCTTGGTCCTCAGCATCTTTTCCAACTCATTCAAAGTCATGTATTTCCTTTCACCACCAAAAAAACCCACTATGGCAAAACAAAGACACTTTAAAGTTCAAGTTTAAAAATATTTGGCTTATGCAATTATGCCAGGCCTTAGGTGAAGGGTCAAGCAGTTAAAAACAGAAAGTAGGTGGCAATCCTAAAAACGGAGAGAGCCCCGACACTCAGCTCTTTGTAATCATCATTTCATCTTTTCCCTTATAAAAAATTACCAGAATGATCTCCCATAAAAGTATCTGACAGCTAGCTATGAGGGCTTGAAATTGAAATAACAAGTCCAACCAAAGCAGCCAAAATATCTCGAACAACAGATTGACATACTGATAGAAACAATATAAGTGGCTTGTCCACTCAAAAGCCAGCATCTTTTCATATTATGCTCACAAATGTACACTTGGTGGGGACACCACGATCAACCGCCAATTCATTCCTGACAGAGTTTACCGTCGACGGCCGAGATTTAGCCACACTGCTTCGATCTGGATAGATTGACTATTAGGACAGATTTGGAAAGATGGATGTTGCGGATCACTGACATGGTGAATTGAAAATCAACCATGTCAGTGATTGATTGGAAATTCCATTTTGGGATGATTTTATTTCTCGTATTTATTTTAAATTAGTTGTTTCTATTTCTGTGATTGTTATTTTAGGCATATTATCTGGTATTTCTTCGTTTGTGTGAAGAATTTATTACATTATGTATTTTTTTCTTTATTGAGTCAATTTGTATGGAGGTCTATATAAACGCCTCCCTGGTATTCTTATTTTTCTAATGCTGAATGAATTTGACTTGTGTTTCCCTTGTGATTATTTGATTCTAAAATGAATTGATATCCTAGAAAGGGAAGCGCTTGGGCCTTAGGTGAGAATCCCTAAATTCTCCCTGCTCCAACTCCTCCCCTTTGGGTTCGATTCCATTCATCTCACATCCCTCAGCATTCACATCACCTCATCCTCGTCTACCCCGCCTGCTAGTTTGCGTTCTTGAATCCAGCTTGCCGACTCCGATTCGACGTGATCGCGTCATGTATCCACATCACCGGCGACGCGCTCGCGCCGATTACGCCGATGCGAATATACAGCTCTGCTCAACACCATCGCGCAGCCCTACCAGACGCGCTTGGACGTCCGCACGTCGCGGCCAACCAGCCGTCCCGCGCGCGCCCGCCTGCGACCGCGCCTTGCGCGCACCAGAACTGCACCTCACACGCCGCTGCTACTTAAGCCCTAATTTTGAAGCAATTACATCGTGATCTCTGAATTATCTGACTCGGGTACGAACTTTAACAACCTTTTAACCTAGTTAAATCGAGTACTCTGGATCATTCTGCTCGCTTGTGATTTGCTCGAACTTGTTCTGCTTGTACGACATTTCATTATTGAGTGCAATTTAAATATTGTTGGTTAAATATTGTGAGTTCCCATATTCCTGTTACCCCATTTCTGACTTGTTAAAAATCGAATTGCGCCCTGATCTGAATTGGTAAATTTTCAATTACCTTCGATCTAATTTATTTAAAATTTTAAAAGTACTTGGTTTTGCGGATTTAGTTAACTTCTCAGTCATTTCAAAATTAATTTCGGATATTTTAGCATTAATTTGTGGATATTCTGCTAGATATAATTTGTTGATCTCTAAATTGCATCATCATTTATCTGTCTTGAATCAATACTTGGTAACAATAGACCAAATATCTATTATAGATGGCAATCCCATCTAGAGCTAATATGTTAGAGCCAAGACTGAGATCCATCTACTAGCAAAGATGAAGCCTTGCAAGGAAACAAAAATCTAATAATGTACTGCTCAATTGGCCTTTAAACAGGCATGAGGTGCTAAAAGGGCTATAAGGACCACATTCTTTATCATCAGCACAAATCATATGCACTTGCCATCTTCAGGACAAAGCTCTAAAATAATCAAGAACATCAAAGTCCCATTTCTCCCGCAACAAAGCGAGACTTATTTTTCATTGCTAAATTGCTGCCACACAACATCAAAAGTCATCTGAATAAATAAAAAAATTAGAAAAGAAAAACAGACCAACAAATAAGAAAGCAATACTTGAATGTATGTGCCAACTCAATATTGTTAAAAATAAAACTTCGCAGGCAAAGGATCTGATGCAGCGCTTGGTCAAACACATCAATACCATAGATATAATTTACGGTCTCGGACCTAAATTATATCAATTCTAGTCTTGTATATAGTTATCTTCATTTCAGTATATTTTATTTGGGTTGTTTTTATGTCGGTGGAAATGCCAACTTTGGCACGACAGCAGGTGGCTGCGTTCGGCGTTTTCTCCACTGATCGGAGCAAGCAGGTGGTTGCGGCTTCGTTTCAGGGACGATTCAAAGATCCGGACAGGTGGTCACGGATTTTGTTGTCGACACGGCAGCAGGCGGCTGCGTTCGACATTCCTCCATTAATCGAGCCGAGTAGGTAGTTGCGGCTTCGTTTCGGAGATGATTCGGCTTCGTCTGAGGCTACGACAGGGGCTGAGGCTTTCGAGATCCGATTTTTCTTAGTTTGGTTACAGTATTTCTTAATTTTTCCAAATCAAGCATTGTGTTTCTTCCTTGATTTCCCTTTCATGGTACTGTTAGAATAACATTCCTGATCTGCATTTCTTTAGCTTCTACTTATTTCCATGTTCCTGAATACAATTTCATTTCCTGCAATGCTTTGATCATTGTTCTTGCCTAAGCTTTGGTTAAAATTGAGTTCAAATGCTTGGTATTGAGAGAGGAGTTCACTGTTTTTTTTTTTATAATAAATATTTCTTTTGAACTGAATTGGGAAACTCATATTGGGTGAAGGTTTCAATATATTAAATAGTCTTGGATGAATTATCATGTGCTAGAATTTCTAGATAATACGCATATGCGTTAAATCATTTCTAAAGTTCGAAAGTTAATTATCTTAATTGCATAAGTTTGTTGGAATTTGTTTGGGATAGCATTTTAATCATCTCAATTATTTCATGACGCTTATATGAATATGTAAATATTTATATTTAATATAATTTGGAAACTTAATTGAATCTCCTCTCCATTGCATCTAACAATATATATAATTAAAAACTTAGGCGCTAACCAAATATTGGTAGCGTTAGAATCATCTTAAACCGATCCCCGTGCTGCATCAGGATCCCAAGAGAATTTCCACATGAACGCAATAAAAATATGATCAATGCTCATGAATGATATGAGAACTAAATGCAAACAATAGAAAAAAAAACAAGAAAGAAACACAGAATTGACGTTGAAAACAAATCGGGAAAATGCACGACCACAATAACATAAAATAGAACTATTCCTTCAACAGTCTCTAGAGAATACAAAAACTCACAATCTCACCCTCTCAAATTAAGAATAGTTTATATGATTAGGTTTCATTTGAAACATACAAATCTAGATGAACAAGGACCTATTTATAGAGGAATCTTTGTAACAAACAAATCCTACAAAATAAGTTGTTTGTTATACTGCATCGGACGGTCTGATTATCGTTCGATCCATTGTTCATTTTCTTCTGTTGTCTGATTTGCAATAGCAGTCAACTCTTACTCCTGATGAGATGGCCCGTTTTTGATCGGATTGTTTGATTACTAATATCAAACAATTTAGTCTTTGTAGAACTCTGAACTTGCTGTTGCTACTTTCTCCATCTTGTTTGATCGTCCACCTGATGATCCGTCCTTCATCCACCTCGATGTACTTGTTGTAGAAGATTTAGGTTCCACACTCCCATCAAGTATGCCTTTTGTAGTTTATAAATAAGTATCACATTGTTATGAAAGACAATCCACTAATCCCAATCCCCTAATCCTCTCTTAACTAACGTTCGAGTAAAAAAAAAGAAAGCAAAATTTTGCGCACATAAATTAAAGGTGGAACCTAATTAAGCCTTTCTTGAATATTCATAAACAAAATAAAGGCCCGTTCAAATTCAGGATGCCTTCAAGATAAGAAACTAGTAACATAATATACAACAACAATTATCCCAATAAGTAGGGTTAGCTACATAAATCCTTTGTTTCCATTGCACTTATCAAATAACAAATTCTCATCTAGTTCCAAGCATGCAAGATCATTCCTTATCATTTCTTACCATGTTTTTATAAAAAAAAACCTAAAACCTAAACCACCATTGAAACATATGTACTAGTCAATTTAAGATTTTGTTTTAATACAAATATGATTAATTCCACTGCTGAAACATTATGTACCAATCACTTATCAGTCATGTATGTTAGCATGACTGATACTTCCACCATACTAAAAAACATTTATATAAACTTGGTCATACACAAGAATGTCAGAAAATCAAAGAGACTACAAGAAAACTAGCCTTCAAACAAGCGAAATCGATTTTCAACAAAAAATCCCATTGTTGCCCATAAATGCTGGGAACTATTGCACTCACATCAGTGCCAAATGACATATATGCTGGGAACTATTACACTCACATCAGTGCCAAATGACCATACCAGGTGTTCTGAGCATGATCCAAGCCAACTCAAACCGCAAAGAAAATTAGATTCCAATTAAGTAAACAATAATCTATTGCAAATGCACAACAATTTCAACATTGCTTTAACTAGATTGAAAGCTTCATTAAATGATAAAGGCAAGATTAGCACTTCTATGCATCTCAACATGTCGCATCTTATTGTATCCCTATATTCCCATGTCGTGTTTGTGCTTCCTAGGTACTTCTACAATATTAAAAAAAAATACAGTAAAATTACACAATCACAAAGATATTTATTATATTATTTAGCATGTTTTGCCATATTCATGCCCTCTAATTTGCGAAGTTGCCGTGTTGACGTGTGTTGTATCCTTGTGTCCTTGTGTTGTCAATGTGCTTTCTAGTTAAAAAGATAAGAAAAAAGCCAAAGCTTGAATATCAAGCTTAAAGGATTTGACCAAAATAGGAATTACATTACATATAAGCTCTTAAATAGGATGGACAAAAAAATTCAAGAAAGTCTACGAGTCTGTGAAGATAAAGCTTATGTAATGACAAAACTAAGAAATATGAAGATAATATTGTAAGGAAGAATGAAAAATTGTGCAAAATTTGACCTTTGAAACCCACATGTTGACCAATTCTTAGTTTGAACTATTGTTTGTCTCAAGTGCTTGAAGAAAACAAGAGTTGCTTAGGTGATATCCCATAAATTCATGCTAATAACACAAAAGTTACCTCAAGGCAAAATCATGGATCTCTAATAAGCCATAAGGTTCAAAGCAAGGCAGTACTAACAAACTCAGTTGTACAGGGTATAGAAGGATTCATACCACCGACTGCAGTCTTTTAACCTCAGACGGCTGGCGAGATGACTTAGCATATAAAGGCTGCAACTCCGAAACCTTCATCCACAAAGAAGCTTAATTCACGTGCTACTTGGATACACCACAACATAAAGTACTGATCAGATTTTCAACTAGAGATTTACCTTTCTTTGATATAGTTCTGATAGAGACAGTGCTTGAGCTCGTAGGCAATTTAATTCAGAAGAAGACTCTTTAAATCTGCTCAGTTCATTTTGCATGATTCCCATCTCCTTAGGAAAAGATGATACAAGTCCTTTGAACTCGGAAATTATTTCTTTCCGACCTAAATTAATGCCAAGCAACAAATTTTAATGAGAAAAACAAAAAAAGACTTGATGATTTCATCAACATAATATGACCCCACAGACATGTACCTGGTTCCTTTAAAGCCTCTTCAAGCTTATCCTCCAATTCCATACGCTCATGAACTAATTTCTGCAACTCTTGTTCGAATATAGCAATTCTAGATTCTGAAAAATGAAAAATTCTTCGGGACACATCAGCTATATCATCTTCCATTGTCACTTTCTGCTCATGCCAAAGGATTTTTTCCTTTTCAACCTATCACAGTCAGTTGAAAACATGACTTAGTCACCAAGAGAAGATTTAGAGATATCAAATAAACATGCAGGCTACATGAATCTACCGACCAGTTACCACCTGTAGTTTCTCCAAAGAAGGAAGACACTGGTCCATTTCTGCTTTGGATTTATCCAATCGCTCTCTTAGCGATAAAAATGGGCTGGAAGAAGTGATGTTTTTGATATCCAATACCGCATTCTGACAGATCAGTTTTCAAATTCATAGTATAAGCAAATGTAAATATATTGCACATACAAGTCCACACGCACAAAGTAATCAATACAAATCAGATACTAAACTGACAAGAGAACTTGAAAATAAAGCAAACCTTCAAATTGACCAGCTTCCTTAAGATCACTGTTCTTTTCTCATGTAAGCTATTGATTTCCGCCATCCTACCTGAAGCTAGTTCCTGTTCAGAAGATATCATCAGATCATTGAAAACAATCATACTAAAAAAGTATATTTCATTATTACCTTCAACTCTTTAAGAGAAGACTCCAATTCCTGAATTTCTTTGTGTTTATCTCGAGCCTTGTCTGCAACTTGTCTATTTCCAAAAGTTGGAAAAAGTATTGGTGCGCCTTTTGAACCAACTTTTTGAGATTTGAAAAACGCCAATCTAGAGTTATTTTCTTCTAACTCTGACATACTGTGGGCCAATTCCACTAGAAAATAACAATGCGTAACCATCTAACTCATTACATTGGACAATACATACGATTACGAACACCTCTAATGAACCCTAAGAAAAATACCTTCCAATCTTTTCTGCTCTGCTTTAAATTTGGCGGCCTTATCGCGATGTTTTTGGAGCTTACTTGTCAAGTGTCTGTGCTTCAAATGAAGGTCATGTAACTCTATCATAAGTCTTCTGACTTCCATATTCAACTCATCAGCAGATTTCTGCAGTTGTATTCTGGTATCTAAAGAAAATTCACAGAAGAAGGATATGAAGTGAAAGAAAAAAGGCACATCCGTATTCTGGTATCTAAAGAAAATCCACAGAAGAAGGATATGAAGTGAAAGAAAAAAGGCACATCCTTCTCATAAAATAGATTTCCAACAAAGAGGAGCATTAAGTCATACCATCCTCCGACAAGTTACATCTAAGTGCAGAAGCAACATCCTCCCTCATATGCCACATGCAATTAATGGAAGAGGTGATGTTCCGCAAAATGTTTTTTGTTGTCACGCTAGTTATTTTTGTGCTGTTGTCCTGGTAATCAGAAGACTCATTATCTGAGCAGCTATCAGTAGCACCACTTTCCAGTAGTCTGCTCATGAAATCCTCCTGTATGGCTAAGGATGCTCCATCTGTATGAGAAGCTAAAAGACTATAAGAACTAGGTAGTACCAACCCATAAAATGGTAAAAGTCGAGATGGAAGAACTAATTGAACCATGAAAACGAGGATCAAAGAAGCTAACCTAACTTACTACTTATTAGAAAGGTTGGCACGAGTTCTTCAAATGGAGGTAAAATAAACTCAATATTCATCTAAGCAATAAAACATGGACAGCCCCACCAGCTTTTATCTGATGAATTAATTGAACTAGATTGTGATCCTTTCAAGGATACTAAAATAAATATGGAAAATGCACAGCAATGATCAGCAGTAATTTCAATTCATGGTAACAGGGGAGTGAACAACTACAGAATAAGAATAAAGTACAAAGGCAGAATTACCTTCCAATTTGTGCGAGCATTGTAAATTGCAACGAGGATTTTCCAATTCACTTGTGCAAATTGAGCGTGGTTCCAAGTCACCAACCAGCTGTAGAACAAACGTGACCTCCTTAATCTAGCATACAGGAAAGAGAGAGAAAGAAATGACTGAAGAAGCATCCCTTTACCTTTTCCCAAGACTTATTAGCTATCATTACTGTATCTTCATAAATGTCTTGATGCTTTTTTATTTTATGGTACTTATCCTCAAGAACAAAATACTCAATTTTCTGAGCTTCCAGCTGTTGAAAAAGCTTTTGGTTTTGAAATTGAAGAACAGCAACATCAAGCTACAATAAAAGACACCAGGAAAGATTCTATATAAGATTGCATGAATAAACCCAAAAATAATATCTCATTAAGCTTCTCATAGCATTGGATTTCTTGTCCTTCACAAATCCAGGAAGAAGAAAAAAACAGTAAAATGATGTAGTCTGATCATTTATCAAGTCAGAAATAACCATATGCATACTTAAGGACACAAAAATAATTTAGCATAAACAAAAGATTTTAAGGAAAACGCTGAAATGCTATCATGTAACAGCAATAATACGATCATATGGAAGCTGGTCAAGCAACCATATCAAAACTAAAATAATTTTCTATTGTATGAAATCGGAGTCAATTACAAACACAAGAAGTTGAAAACGGTACAGAGGCGTGTCGAATAGACAGCATGATGTGCATAAGAGAAATTCCATGTATCGATTTGCATGTTTGGTGAGCATAAGTGCAAATATAGCTGAAAAAAAGATATTCATGCCTTCCGGTTTTTCATAATCTAATCTTATACATGTGGATGGGTATATGAAACAATGGTCATCTCTATTGCAGGTCTGAATAACGAAGAAATGACATAAAAACAACAAAGTCAAAATAGATGCTACAAAAAACAAACCCTCAATGCCAAACTAGTCGGGGTCATAAACACGGATTTCCCTTCTCCATTCATCTCTATTAAATGCATTCTAATAAGCGCAGCAAAATCTATCCGGGTAGTATATTGCAAATTACATGAACCTTAAAATTTTTTCCTTTAGTAGTCGGAGATTTAATCAAGAAAATGATGTTTGCGTCCTCCACGCATAAGAAAACATCTGGAAACTTTCCTATTTCTTTCAAGCAAACTGAGAAAAATAATAGCCAAAATAAGCAATGCAATACCATGAAGTACCTGCAAGCATGCAAAGAATTTCTGGTTACATAAAAAAAGAAAGGCAGTTCTCGCCAGTGCAGTGTCATAAGAGTACCAGAACAAGAGTCAAACAAGCCATATCCATGTATCCTAACATGTAAAGAATCTGAATAACAAGAAAAGAGTCGAAAAGCATATAGATCCATCAATCATGTCAGCACAAGATTGCAATGAGACCAAGGATCAGGCTATCTAGAGATCATGAGAATAAGCAAATATAAAGCAGATAGATCTATCCACTGTAATTAAAAGAAAATCATGGATGACTAAAATATTCAATAAGATCATCGCACGCTTCCCGTTCGGTTGTGGCAGTTCATAAAGTTAGACCGCAGATATCGGCAACTAAAGAAAATCAGCCATATGCAGTAAATTAGTATACTCCCAACTAGAAGAAAAACAGGAAATTTAATCAGGGGTCAAACGGAGCTCAAAATCTCGACTACATAAAATACAGTCAATAGAGAAATCATACCTTCTTATCATCAGAACAAGGGGTCAGCAGGTGCTTCTTAGCCACAGCACCGGCGGTAGGCGAGATGGAACTGAAGTGCCGCCTCTTTCTGTCCGGCTCTCCAGTACTGCCCATAGTTATCACACAAAAAAACCTCGAAAAATACCCTACAAACGCTCTACACTCATATGAAAGCCCAAAAGGGAAATCACTTTCCCAGTAGATCAACAAGAAGCAGGAAAAAAAGCCAAAGGCGGCACCGGAAAACCCTGAACCCGACGCATCTAACCAACTAAATAAAACAAAGAAGTCTCGGACAAGAAACTAGGGCTTACGACGATTCCATAATCTTAGCTTCGCCCTCCCTTCTCTATGATTCCGACGTAGATGAAGGAAGGAGGAGTTCCAAAAAGGAACAGGCGCTAAAGAACTGAAACCTTCAGCGCTGAAGTCGGAAATCTTGGAAAAACAGCAAGATGAGCACGAGGGCAGCACAGAGAGAGAGAGAGAGAGAGAGAGATTTTATTGAACACCGAAATCGGCGTGAGGATGATTCTCACTAAAAGGAGGCGGTCGGGGGGACATAATCGTCCTTTCGAGAAATGTCGCGGTCGGGTGACCTTCGTGAACGTGAAGAGATAACCGCTCTCTAATTCCTAGTGAACCACGGACCGAAATTTTAGGCGCTCCCGTTCCTCGCTATATTCCTGGGATGAAGTCACCGGTAGTCTATTTATGTAAATAATTCTGTAATTTGTGCGCAGTAAATCGCGACACTCGCGGGTCGCGCTGCATGTCTACATGGATATACCGGCATTTGTTTCGGGCGGCCAGCTGAAGCGAAATTGTTTCAGGTAAATATTGGGGCCTTGAAATAATATTGGTTCTAATGCCCACTTGCATTAGAAAATAATCAAGATTAAAATATTACTAATTTTAAAAAATAATAATAATAAATAAATTATTTAATTATTTTACTTAAATTTTAATATAAAAATATTATTTGACAAATTCTTTATAATTGCAAGAATATCAGCATGAATAACTCCTGAAAAGGTAAACTGCTAAACTCTAATATGCCTCAGCAGAGGACGCATAATACTTCTTCCTTTATAATTTCTCATATTTCTCAACAGAGAATGTATAATATCTCATCTCCCAAAATATATAATAGAATTATATCCTTTAAAGAATGAGCAATAACTATAGATTTTCTTAATAAATATAATCAACAGATAATATCATTGCTAGTGAGCAGCACTAGCAACTATAAGTTTGATATACTTATATCTGCAAAGACATATACCATGATAAACAGTCTCTGGAAAATAATAGGAGGATTACAACATAATCCTATATCCTATCTTAGAAATAATATATAAACATTCAAATATTAATTTTTCGTATATGGAGAAAGCCAAACGGAAAGAATGTCTCAGAAAAGTGATGACATTGCTACCAAAAGATCTACAGACAAGAATATTGGACAATATATACGAAGATAGAGCTTTGTCATATCTATTAAAAGAGTCATTATTCAGTCTATCCGATGGAAGACAGAGAATGTTTGTGGTATTCACGTCACACATGAACGACCGATTGAGTTAGGCATAGTCCGACGACTCATAATAGATACACATAACTTTGATGAATAGAATGAATTTTCTCAAATCATCAGCAAATCATCAAGATGATTATATCATCTACAGAACCATATGATTGAATTTTAGAGTTTGAGATAATATCTATATTTGTTGAGCCAGATCAATATCTAGTCTATCCGACATATCAAATTTGGCGTCTCAGCCGACAGAGAACCAGAGGATAACCAATTTTAAAAGAATTTTTTGAATATTCATGGAAATATGAACAAAAACAGAATCTATCAGAATTATTATCAGTCTACCAAGAAAAACACAAATATGAGTTCCAAAGCAACAACATAATTTTAATATATGATGAAGACGATATAACAAAAGTTGATACTGGAGAAGATAATAATTTAGACTTTCAGTGGGAACCAAAAACAGAATAGCTACTTACTGAAATTCTGATTAGATTTTCATCAACTTCAGATAGTGTTTCCTTACAGTCCAATTAGATAGGGACTTTTATAATTTTCCAGCATCTTTCGTACAATAATAATATGAAGCATCGTCACTTTATTTCAGCATCAAGCATCTTCAGTACAATAATGGAAGGAATACATTTTATGTCCGCTTCAAACAATAATACAACTGCTGTGTAATAACTTAGTTGCTTTTGTATGCCTATAAAACGGAGAGCTTCCGGCTTGTGGAAGCATCCGCTCTCAGCTCTCTCTCATCTCTCCACTCTCCACTACACACGCTCTCTCCCTCTAATTGGGTATATTTTTGTGAAAATTCTTCAATAAAATATATATTACTTATTTGCATCCTTGATAATATTATTTTTGAGTTTAATTAAGAATTATGAAATAGTTTACTATTCTTATTTTTTAAAAAAAAATCTAAGTAACAACAGTTTTTAGTCTTGTAAAAAAGCTAGTCTTAAATTTTAATATGAAAATATTATTTTACTTCACATACTTAATAATTTTCAATAAAACTATCAACTTTATTTTACATCTTAGATCAAAATACTTGATTTAAATATTTGGTTTAAGATGAGAAATAAAGTTAATATTTTTATTAAAAATTATTAAGTATATAAAATAAAATAATATTCTATTTGCATAATTAAACAAATTATTATTATTACTATTATTTTTTAAATTAGTACCATTTTTATTTTAATTTTAATTCTCGTGCCAAATAGAGCCTATGGGTCAATTATGAAGAGGCATAGAGGTGAATAGACTTCGCTTTATGCAGAATACTGTAAATAACATTAAGTTGTTAAATTGCTAAATAGACTGTTGATTGATTGATCAAATAATCTGATTGATTGATCAGACCGTCGATTCACCCACAAGACAAATAGATATTAAAGTTTATGGTTGTCCAAAAAATAAGTATAACTTGAAATTAAGTAGGTATTAATTGAAAAAAATGAGATTACATGTGATACTTATTATCACAACCCGCCACCTTAACCATCTTACTCTCGATGGTAGTGGGGGTGTGACCAAAAAAATTCTCTTGGCAAGGAAATATCGAGTTTGACGTATCAAAATTCAGCATAAAATAAAATATCTATTACAAATCACTTATCTGCCCACTCAGAAAATATTGTACACGATGATTATTAAAAATAGAAAAAATGTGATAGTTCAAGCCTCGCCAATCCCCTTGCCCCTATCCCGTGTTTGACTAGGTGGAAGAGTACCTGCCAAGAAGGCATTAGTCTCAAAATACTGAGTAGACAAAGCTCATACTAAAAAAATATTTTATCACAGTAGATTAGCTCAACAAATTCAAAATCAACCTTCGATCACGATATTAGAAAACCACCCTAATATTGATTACTTTAACATCGTGTGAAAGTATAGAGTTCATATCAATACTTCTTAACAGGGTACATTGTACTGCAAGTAAATTCTATAATATTATTTATGATGTTATAAAAATATGAAATTACGGACACGATGTTTGCACAAGCCTCGGCCACATACGTGTACCGTCACTCCTCAACTGCCAAATATCGAACTGCCAAACCACAATTTATCAAACATTATTTTTTCATAATCTCATGTTATTAGTTATACTCATAACATCAGTACACTTACAATATTTGTATTTTCAAGATAATACCACTCAACATATCACTCCTATCAATCATCGGGAACGATGATTGTCTTACCAAACATTAGTTCCACCAAACATGAGAGACGATGATTGTCTTAACTGGTTCTTATTTCTCGGTATATTATCTCTCTAACCAAACTCACTGAAATTATCCTCAGCGATCACTCATAATACCACATATTCTAGCTCACTGTCAATACTATCATCAGTGATAGACTGGTCTTACGTCATCATCATCATTGCCAATACTTTCCTTAGAAGTAGTCTAGACTTACAATATTATTTTTGCCAGCTACTCTCAGCGATAGACTGGACTTACAATATCATCTTTGCTAATACTACCCTCAGCGGTAGACTGGACTTACAGTATTATCTTTGCCAATACTATCCTCAGCGGCAGACTGAACTTACAGTATCAACATCATCACTTTTTCAGTTTGGGCAAACACCTATACGACGAGAAATTTAAAACCACTTTTCTTTTATAGTTCATTTTTTTAACACAAGTCCTCTAGACTTGGCTTTTCAGTTATTTTCTGTAATATTATCTTACTCAGTTATCAAGAAAGTAACAGAATAGTCATGAAATCACTTCACATAAATATTCATTACAAACAAGAAAAAATATGCATACCTTCTCGTACAAGGTAAAATATTCATAGCTCTATCTCTTTTATATTTATATATATGAGATTTGTCTATCTTGCGTCTGTCATTTCCAAGGTAATAAATGAATATTAACTTGAAATCTCCCCTACTTCAAGTTCGTCCTATTCACTGGGCTATTTCCCCCAATTTTTTAGGGAATCAAATATCAGAAAGAGTTAATGAGAGAGAAAGAACAGAATCAGAAAATATATATTATTTTCTTGCATGTTTTTATGCAACTCAATACTTAGCACAATTAACTCAATACTTGACACTATTATCTCAATACTGGGCATGACTATGAGCTAGCTCACACCAACTCTTAGAACTTGCCCACCAACTGCATACTATCCCAACATCTGACTTCAGGACTAGTTATACACGTGCCACCAAAAAATTCACACTGCATAACATTGTTCACGAGGATATACCTAACCCGAGATTTCAAGTTCCTCATGTACGACGATACCCTTTAACCCGAGATTTTGACGTTCATCGTGCACGACATTACGCCTAACTCATATACATAACATTATTTACGAGGTTATGTCTAACTTATACTTCTCATGTAATATCTAAACTGTGACGTCCCCCTTTCGGGACACCACACGTGACGTCCCCCTTTCGGGACACCACACGTGACGTCCCCCTTTCGGGATACCACGAAACTCACATAAATCAAAGGGAAGAATAAACATAAAACTATTAACTCATACAGCGGAAGCAATATAATTAACATAACAATTGATTCACAAACCATAATTTACATTTAATAACCAACTTAGAATACTTGCCTACCTCTTATACGTCATTCTGATAGCTCGATAACAGCCGGAGAAATACGAAGAAATAGGACGAGAAAAACCTTGCTTGAATCCTCTCCTCTTTCTTCTTCTTCTTCTTCTTCTTCTTCTTCTTCTTCTTCTTTCCCTGCTGGCAGCTGCTGCTGCTGTTGGCGGCGCTGGGTTTGGCGGAACAGAGAGGCGGAAACAGCGCTCGGAGATGGGCGCGGAGCGAGCGAAACAGAGAGGGAGAAAGAGAGAAGAAATTCCCTCTCACTTGGCGTGGGCGACACGCGGAAGAAGAGGGCGGCACGGGCGAAAGTGGTTCCCATGACAGAGTTTATCTGATTTGGCACAATTGCATATTGATTCCTCTATTTTCCTTCTCTCATAGGTAGGTCCAAAAATATTATTTTTGAGTCCAAAATAATTTCAATTTTTAAAACTTCAAATCTGGTCGTCACATAACCAGTCATATTCACCCTAGAACAAAAATATAGAAAACAGAGATACTTGGACGTTAAAATATAGAAAACAACTTGATACTTAGCACGATTAACTAACACTTGGCACAATTATCTCAACACTTGACACGACTATGAGCTAGCTCATACCAACTCTTAGAATTTGCCCAGTAAGCAGTTCCGAAAACCATACCCTTATGCTTCCCAGCAACCTCCCTTCGAGCGTGGGTTGCCTGCTAGTCTTGTTCAGTTACTATCGCAGCTTCAATCATATTACGCCATATGTTGCAGAGGTACTGCGACCGCACGAATGGAATCATGAAGTCCCTGATGGAACAGCCTACACCTATTCATCTCAGAATTATAAGTTATGGAGCATATTTAGCTATGGCTGTGAACTTAGTTTCATACTCTATCACCGACATATCCCTTTGCACCAATCTGAGCAACTTACTAACCATCTTGTCCCTAGCAGAAGGAGGGACATACTTGCTCCGGAAAGCTTGCAATAATTCTTCCCAAGAGATAGCCTCAATTGCTCTTTTGCCTAAGCGAATCCGTAGATAATTGATCCACCAGTCATCAGCTGCGACATCCAGAAATGAAGCAGCCAAAGAGGCCTTCTTATTTTTCAGGCAGTGAATGCTTTCAAACATCTTCTCCACCTTACTAATCCAGTGTTTCGCAACTGTGTCGCCCGTGGCCGAAGAGGGCGGGGAGTGACGCTGGATAATGTCCTAAGAAAAAGGAATCACTGAGGCAAAGTGCAGCTCTTTGCAGGCTTCTAGGTCGAATAATAAGTAGTGAGAGGGGCACATGAATGAATCGTCCCACATCGAAAAAGGAAGAGATCTTGAGCTGTATAAGTAGATAATGTGATCTCAAATAGTAGAAGCGCATTTTGAGGTAAAATTATGAGGTTAATGATAGAAAATTCTATAGTTAAGCGTGCTTGGGTTGGAGTAACATTGGGATGGGTGACCTCCTGGGAAGCACTCAAGTCACGCAGTTTTCTTAAAATCAAAGCGGACAATACCTCTATAATGAGATCACGGGATGTTATAATATAATATCAAAGCTGACCTTTCGCAGTACGATGTGGTTCGAGGATGAACCAGGCGGAAACTGGTGGGCCTGTGACTTGTAATATCATCTTTGCCAATACCACCCTCAGCGGTAGACTGGACTTACAGTATTATCTTTGTCAATACTATCCTCAGCGGTAGACTAGACTTACAGTATCAACATCATCACTTTTTCAGTTTGGACAAACACTTATACGACGAGAAATTGAAAACCATTTTTTTTCATAGTTCATTTCTTTAACACAAGCCCTCTAAACTTGACTTTTTCATTTATTTTTCGCAATATTATGTTACTCAGTTAACAAGAAAGTAACAAAGTAGTCACCGAATTACTTCACACAAATATTCATTACAAACAAGAAAAAATATGCATACCTTCTCGCACAAGGTAAAATATTTATAGCTCTATCTATTTTATATTTATATATATGAGATTTGTCTATCTTGCGTCTGTCATTTCCAAGGTAATAAATGAATATTAGCTTGGAATCTCCCCTACTTCAAGTTCGTCGGCTATTTCCCCCAATTTTTTAGGAAATCAAAATATCAGAAAGAGTTAATGAGAGAGAAAAAACAGAATTAAAAAATATATATTATTCTCTTGCATGTTTTCATGCAACTCAACACTTAGCATGATTAACTCAATACTTGACACTATTATCTCAATACTGGGCACGACTATGAGCTAGCTCACACCAACTCTTTTAGAACTTGCCCACCAACTATATACTATCTCAATATCTGACTTCAGAATTAGCTATATACGTGCCACCAAAAATCCACACTGCATAACATCGTTCACGAGGATATACCTAACCCGAGGTTTCAAGTTCCTCATGTACGACGGTACGCTTCAACTCGAGATTTCACGTTCATCGTGCATGACGTTACACCTAACTCATATACATAACATCGTTTACGAGGTTATGCCTAACTCATTCTTCCCATGTAACGTCCAAACAGTCATATTCACCTAAGAACCAAAATATAGAAAATAGAGATACCTGGACGTTACACTTACTCTTTCAGTCTAATACCTATTTGATCTTAAATTATGTTTATTTTTTTTAGACAAATAACTACTTGATCTGTAGTCAAACATAATGTCCGGTTAGAGTGAACAGATAGTTTGATTAGCTAACAGACCATCTGATAGGCTAACTGGATAATTTGTTTAGCCGCTCGGCAACTTAACATCATTTATAATATTTTGCATGAAGTGGAACTTGCTCACCTGCATAGTTTTCTGCAGTTGGTCCACTGACACTCATATAGTTAGGCATTTGAACCCAATAACACTTCTTTAGTATACCGGCAAGCAGCCATTATTGATGGAAGAGAGAAAGTAAATTACAAAATTTCTCATGGAGCCCTGCAAATGAATATTCAGATTATGTTGGATAATGCACATGGGCTAGTACTTTAGTTCGAGTTTCCATTATATTTTATTTTGATTTAGGGTTAATTCAACCTGAGGTTTGTCTAATTTATCATAATGGCTCACAAATATCAAAATATACTGTCTAGATCCACAATAATTACTATATAATTTACTAGATGCTCTAACTATTTCTAAAATTTTTTCAATCAAGTCCAACATAACAGTTTCCGTTTAAAATATTATTAATTCATCAAAAAAATAAAATAAATATTTTTTAATTATGATTTTACCCTTACCGTACGCAAGGCGCCTGCGCATGACCACCTCGTGCGTAGGGCGTCAGCGCACGGGTCGCCTGTGCGCAGGTCGCCGCATTGCACGGCCTCGCGCGCCGACTACTGCTTGCACGCAGACGGCCGCTTGCGCACAGGTTGCCACAACGCCGACGGCCGCCTGCGCGCGAGTCGCTGCAGTGCGCAGCCTCATTCGCTCGCGAAAGCCTGCGCGCCGGTCGCCATAGTGCGCGACCTCGCTCGCAGGGCGTCCAAGCGACCCCCAACCTCGCGCGCCGGCAGCCAAGCATAGGGCGTTCGCGCGGGGGCGACTTTGCTCTCCGGTATTTGAAAATGACATATTTTGAAAATTAATAAATTAAGGAATGATATTTTTGTCATTTTTACAATACATAATAGATTCTGTCATAGAGTAACTACGATGTCCCGTGTAATATTTTTTGTGGACCTGAATGACATTTTGAGATTTGTAAATTTTTATGGCCAAGTAAACCTCAGGGCCTAATGAAATTACCCCTTTGATTTATGGTAAACCTAATTTTTATATAATTCAAAATACAAGTTATTTTTTACTTTAGAAAATACAAATTATTCAACTCCTAATTAACTCAATATATAAATAATAAAGTATATTAAATATTTTTAATATATAATATGTTATTTTGTAAAATAAGTAATGATTACTTATTTAATAAATTAAGTTGTAAACATATATATATATATATAAATCATTTATAATAATAATGTATCTTAATATATATATATATATATATATAATAACTTAATATATATTTAAATCTAAAATATGAGTGATATTATGGTTCTATTTAATTTAAAAATTAACTTGAAATTTAAATTTTTTTTAATTAATTTAAATTAAATTTAACTTAAAATTAAAATGTTTAACTCTGAGTTGAGGCTGATTAGATTGACCATATTCAGCTGTATGCCGGCATGCTATCTAGAATTTTGCTGAGTATGTTGGAATTTAAACGTAAATTTTAGTTTTTTTTTTTAAATAAAAAATTTCAAAAACTTTTAAATTGTTTAATCTAACTTTACTAGATTATAACATACTAAAATTTAATACGGTAATATAAAAAAATATTATGATAAGTGAAGTCCAACTAATAGTTTATTAATTTTTTATTCTAAAGAATTTGTGTTATCAAATGCCAATGTTATTATTAAAAGTTATAATATTACGCATTTATGGGATTTTAATCTTTCATTAACAATATTTTGTATTTTGTTTTGATAAACTAAATTTTATATTTGAACTACGGTGAAAAATTTAGTGGGATGCGACAATCCCACGAAAAATTGGTTTATTTTAGTTGAAGAAGAAAAAAATAATTATTTTAAAAAGTACATATAATGTAAAATAAATTAAATTAATTATAGTAAAAACAGTGTCAATTGTGAAATAAAATTGATTGATTTTTTGATAATTATGTTAAATATTAAATAAAGCATTTATTTAATATAGAAATTTATATAAATTAATTTTTATTTTTTTTTAATCCTATAAATTTTTTAGAAATTGGTATTTTAGCTATAGCTAAAATTTTGGTTTACCAAATAGAATATCAAACATTTCCGTCTTACGAGCAAGTGGTCCGAAAAGTATATGACGGCTATATTCCGAATCATAGTTTATCATGAATAATTTTTTTTTAATCTTAACAGTCAATACGTACATGATCCTCTTCTATCTTCTTGAAAAAGATCTTTTTTGATTCTAAAATTTGTCATGTGTTCAAAATTTTCTCTTTATATCAGGATGATAATTTTTACTTAAATTTGTTTTAACTTGATCCACCCCTAATTACAAAATTATTGAGAGGCGGTTCCGGGTTCGCTTGTGCCCTGCCATTTATTAGATAAAATTATAAAATCATAAGACTAAATAATTTAAATAACAAGTATATTTTTATTTTAATTTAAAATAAATTATTAATAATGAATTTAAAATAAATTGGGATGGAGCAAGATTGAATGAGGCAAATACAAGATCATAGAAAGGTAATAATATAGATAATAATTAAAATATTGCAGAGTGAACATGGGAGCCATATAACTCAACTCAAATTCGCCCTATGACCATTTAATACACCTCTCTTTTTATTTATTTATTCATTTTTACATTATCCTTTTGACCATATTGTTTTCTTCATTAAAGTTTAACGTTTTAACTTTTGCGCTCAATTGTTTTTGTTCATGGATCGTGTTTAACTGTTAATTGTGCAAATATTGAGCTTTACAAACGAAGATAAAATTTGAAGAAGATTTGCGAGTTATAGTCTCATGGAGTAATCGGATAAATAAAGATATAATTTGAGAATCTAAGATGAAATAAAGAATTTTATTATAAGTGGGTGTTTGGTTCGTTGCTATCTTAGTGTTATGTTATGTAATCTAAATGTCATGACATTTAGATATTATCTTTTGACTAATAATTTTATAATCTAATAGAAGATTATTTATAAATATCATTAAACAAAACAATTATCTTCTCTAAATAACATAACATCAAGATAATATTAAACCAAACACCCCCTAAATATTTTTGCTTATTTTCAATGATGAAATTCTTAAATTAGATAAGAACAGAGCTCTCACCACTTCTCTCTCTCTCTCTCTCTCTCCCTCTCTCCCTCTCTCCCTCTCTCCCTTACCTCTCTCTCCTAAGTTTCTGTTTCTCCCGTGCTCCCTCCCTATCTCTTGGATGTGTGTTATGTGTGCTGGGCATAAGAAGAGAAGAAAGGTAGGAGAATATTGATGCAAAAAATATGTCAAAATAGAATGAAATGAGACAATATTTTTTAGGTGAAAACCCAAGTGTTCAAGGGAAAAACTACGACGCCGTCCAGGCGATTTAAATCCACTAATTGAATCCCGTCTCTTACAAAACTTGAGGGTTTTTAAAGAGAGACCGAATGAGTACAAGAGAGAGATAGAGAGAGAGGGGCAGCTTGGCCAGAGAGAGAGACCTCCTCCTTAGCTCGTCCTCCTTCCCCTTATTTATAGCCTAGAGAGGAGGGGGTATAATAGGTACAGTTTGCCACATCTGACATCTATTCCTGCAAATGACGATTAGGGAGTGCACTCCCATGCTGTCTTAAATGCTGAGTTGACATAGTAGTACGGAGAGTACAATTTGATGAATTTAAAATGATGTTTTAAAGTTGACAATAAATCAAAAAAAGTTCTTTGTCGCGTTTACATCCCTGTCTATGCTCGAGCTATAGTAAAAGGCAAACTACCAATTATTACTTAAATTGAAAAAAAGCTGTCAGAAAAAGCAAGATAACACCAAGAAGTAGAGTATTGTCAGAAAAGATTGTATTGATATATGATAATAAAAAAAAAACAGTTAAAACATATTCCAAAAAATCAGAGCCAAAAAATAAAATGAGAAAATAATAAAATAATATATTATTATTTAAATGTCTATTTAATATAATTATTTATTATTTATGACTATTAATTATCATATTTTATATATTATTATTATTGCTTAAAATTATTAATATGGTATGTAAATAATTTTATTTAACAAGTTGTGCTTATTACTTAATCTTATAGTCAATAGACTGATGTCTTTTTTGACAGATACTAACGAAAAAAGAGATACAAAATAGAAGGATGAGCACTGAAAACAAGAATTTTATATGTTCCGATTTGATGTATATTTTTATATAGATCAGATTGTATAAACTGAGACCATCGAGTTTGTACATAACAAACTTGTGTTTTTATTATCTTATTGTAAAATTAATAAATATTTTCGGTAATTTAATTTAATTTGCTACGATCTTTAAATTGTCTTATATTTTTATCAAATTTATTTAAATAAGCATGTTATTATGGTAACTAGAAAAGGGGAAAAAACAAAGTGCAAACTTTAAAAGCTACAAAAAATAATAGCCAGTTCTCCACATGTAATCAAAGATCCCAACTACAAAGGCATAGCATCTTTAAATCAATGAACATCACCCAACACAACATCAGTTATGATTATTGCAACTCAAAATTTAAATTGCATAGACAGCCTGGAGATGAGCTTAAACATAAGCGATCTTCAGAAAAAAAACAAAAGGATCTTCAAACGGATCTCAACAACCAAGCAGACTACCTAGAGATTTTTCACAAGAGCAGCAGTTCTTAAACAGAAAAGAGAACCCAAATTAAATTTATAGCATTCTTTAGCTGCTACAGCCATATGGCTTGTCGGCTGATTTTAGACTACCTTATTACTACTAGCTTACGATTTCTGGGCACGACTCATGACGATCACCATGAACACCACAACGGAAAGCATGAAGGAAGACCGCAGGACGTTGACGAAAACGTAGTCTACATTTTCGGGGATGTGTGGCTGAAATATCTGGTTTACAATTTTGTCAAGCAGTTCCAAGATTTTTTTCTTGGCTTCCATGATCCATTTGAGGATTCCCCTGGGAGCATCAGTGCCTTCACTTGAGTCTTGCGCCTTGATTTCATCTATTAGACAAGTTATTTCACATGCCAAAGCTTTATTAAAGAAGAAATATAGTCAATGGAGTAAAACATTTATTGGTCCCTGAGGTTAAGATCACACTTTCTTGGGTCTTTTCTAGTCAATTTTTATTTACATAATCACCTGCACGATAATCCAAATAGATTATATCTAAAGAGATGAAGTGCAAAGAGCACAAACCTTCAAAAAACGATTTCTTGAATTCTTGCACCACTTCATTCTTCATAACGGCATCCCATACAGCTGTATCAGATGACAATGAAACAACAATTCTCTGCAAAACAGAAGCACCATTAGTGTGACTTAATGACTTGCAAACTACTATGGAGATCATATTCATGAAGAAAAATTCCCGAGTTAAATATGACAGTAAATATCCTATTATTTTTATGTTGGTTCAAGAAGCGAAAAATTGCAGGACCTGAATGGATGAATTAAACTGTAATAACCGAAATGCATCAAGAACTTTTTCACGTTCTTGACATTCGCAAGCTTTCGAGCTATATAGGTGCATCGGAGGCTCAATCCAGTCAGATTGCGATTCAGCTGACAATGACCTCGAAAATTTATGGGCCGATATCATTGCTTTATCATTTTCATTCTCTTCTACAGGGAGAGAACCTTCTGTTCCAGACATTGTGATCAGAACAAACATCCTACAGCATCACAAGTGAGAGTAATGCAAGGATCTCAGTATATAAATACAAAATAGGCCACCTTAACAATTATTAGCAGAGAAGAAGGCCAAGTCCTCATTCATTCACTTCACCTGAAACAAATGTGCTTCTACTCTTGTTTGTTCACAAATTAACTGTATAAATCTGTTTGCCTCTAGCTCAACATTTTGTCGCAAACAGCAAAAAGGTTTCACACGAACCATTCTAGAAGAAATTACTGAGTTTGGGCATCCCACCACCACGTGGGATTTTCAGCACCCAATAGGCACCCACCAACTGTGCAAGCAGGACCCACTGCAATTGCATCGCTAATAATTGTTAATGCCATTTACCGCATACGCTAACATTGCACAAGCCAATTATACGAAGCAAAAATAGGTTAATACGTAACAAACATAGGCCTACATGTGGCAAAAATAGGCCTATACATTACAAATTTTGCTTCATTTGTCCATATTTTTGCAATGTATAGGCAAGTAAGCATGAACACTTCTATACATCCCAATGTAATGTGTTAGTGTCCTCATATCCTCGTCTCGCTTCCGTGCTTCCTAAATGCTTCTATAATATTTAGCAAAATTTATATAAAATATAATCACATGAAATATAATCTGCTATATTATTTAGCGGTTCTTGTTACATTCGTGTCCTGTAATTTGAGAAATTGTGTCAGCGTATCGTGTCGTGTCCATAGTTCCTAGCTATATATGTTTTCTAACGTATAGCTAAGTATAGGCTTCATATAGACTTATCTTTTCTAGGTATAAGCATCTTTGCTATAGTCCCATATATTATAAAATATGTAAAACGACGTTAAAAATGCCATTAATGCAAAGTGAATGCAGTGGGGCCCACCCACATAGTAGTCGGATGGGGTCTATCATGGGATGTCCGAACCCAATAATTTCTTCCATTCTAGGTACTTGATAAAGCAATTTCTTGTGTTCACTAATTAAAGTCTCAAACTTTTACTATGACTCAAATCCAAATAAAGCCCCATCAAATGTATTTGATTGCAACAATTTCAAACATGTAGCAATAACGCTAGAATTGGACATGCTATACTGTTTTAAGGGTCATCATAAATCAAAAGATATGATCTAAATACTTCAATGTTATTGTTAAATTAATTGTTTTGTTTCAATGACATATTCAGGCAATTGCCACTCTAGAATGAGGTAGGATGATTTTCCAGGATAAAAAATGAATTAATAGAATTGTCATTTTAAAATAGGCAACATTGACATATGAGCCAGATTGCATTGAATCAAACAAGCCATAAATAAGAATTCAGCCAAAACATGGAGGTCCATCTTGTTATTAAAGAAGGGAAGACAGAGAGATGTTAGTCAAACCTGTACATTGCCATAGAATAGCTACACGTCAGGCAACAGGCCATTCCACTAATCCACAGTTCACCTCTTACAATCAAACTAGAACCAAAAGTAATGGTTCCCTAAATACTGAAACTACAACAGGAATTATTTCCCAGCACTATGTCTGGTTGACTGAAAACCGAAATTTCCTATTCAACAAGTCTTCATCGAAGTGGTTTGTGTGGAGAAACACCCAATACGATAAGCATTACCCTAGACCTCTATTTTCATTTCTCAAAAGTCATCAACAAAATATTCCGCGTCTTACTTATTCTTGACCAAGATCAAAATCCAAACTTCTTCAATCTTCTGAGTAGCAAACCTTCAATGGATCAGCTGGCGAGCTACGCCATAATAAGCCACCATCAAGAGCAAAGGGCACAACCTACCTGAAAATCGGTCAAAAGCTGACCCAATCCCACTTCTATAAAGCTTTTCCATTTTCCGGAGATAAATAATATCCTTTCGTTTGCTCACCCAGAGCCCACAGAGATAACTACCAAACTGAAAGCTCGTATATGCTGTGTAAATGAACAGCAATAGTCAAGGGCATGGAGACGACGAGGAACGGTAATTTCTTGCTCAGATAAAATCTAATACGATCAGAAGTTAAGAAAGGCGCGACAAGTTCGCAAAATTTTCTTTCAAAGAGGAAAAAATGGTGGAAATTGAAGGAGAAACAGAAAGGAGAAGGAAGGTAAAGAAAAGATGGGGGTACTGGCATGTCTATAAGCTATAAGCTTACTCCTTAATGGCGGAGACGGCTTCCTCGGCCTCCTCCTTCGATGGCACCTCCCCGAAGACGAACCGCTCTAACCGTTCCGAGTCTCCAACCCTCTCCACAACTTCCTCCGCCTTGCTCTCCTCCTCCTCGCACTCGACTGTCTCCCAATCCTCCCCTTCGTAGAAGCAATGCATCGAACCCTTGCCCACCGCCGTCGAGGCGGCCGAAGCCGAGCTCGAACTGGCTGCACCAGACAACGACGACGACAGTGCCACCAAGCTCACCGGCTTCAACGTCTTGACACCAGCGGTAGCCGAGACCGCTTCCTTCACCCCACCGACCTCCGCGCTGACCGCCCGCCCCACCGCACGCAGAATGCTTCCTCCTCCCATTCCCGGTGACCTCCGCATCTCCGACTTCCCCGCGAGCTTTCAGCCAACCTCACGAAGCGCCAAATCTAAAGGACAACGTGGCAAGCTTATCTAGGGTTTTCGGAGCGTACGCCCACCGGCATCCGGATTTTGACGGCGAGACTCGCTCCGTTCGCGCAAACGGTCGCAGGCGGTGCCTCCACCGCTTCCGGCGCCACAACGCCGTTTGTTTGCTTCAAAATTAACGCCGTTACGGCGGCGAATCATCACCAGATCAGAGACGAGCGGTGCGACATGACGTGGCACGATGAACAGTGGCCAGAGAATATGAGTTTTTTTATTTTTTTATTTTTTTTATTTTTATAGTAGAATATCATGAATTTCCTTTAAAAAAAAGAAGAAATATCATCAGTACCGTTTGGCTTAATTTCGTATTAAAATCCTACGCAGCTATACATAATAATACAAATATTATACAGACTATGATTAAGTTTTTAATTAATTAAATTATCTATTAAATTAGAATAATTTAAAATTTTAAATATCAATTTGTTAAGCTATTTATTAAACTCTAGGATAACTCATAATAACAAGGTATAATTCTTATAAACAAATTAAAAACAATAACAACAACTTTAAATATTAGAAAAAAATTTTATATTGCATAATGGTTTAAACATATGTCGCCGTATAGTTCAAATTTTATGAAGAAAATAATTTTTAGATTAATAAATTGAATATGAATGAGTTTTTATTAAACTGTATAATGAGCTGTATATTGAACTCTTGGTCGAGCTAGTATATACACGAAAAGATTTGTGTATTATTAGCAATAAATATTTTGGTTTACTGTGAGGCGTAGCATCTGTCTTACCTCAAGCTGCCCATCGATATTATCTCCATCACTTGAGAGAAAATTTCAAGAAGACTTTACGGACTCTAGGTATTCAGGTAATTGAGCCTATTTGTGATAAGATGTACAGTGCGGGTAACACTAATGTTTGGGATAATTTTGTCTAATATATATAAGATATTATTATTGTACATTCAGATACTCATAAGTGATTGGAAGATGAAGGATTTGAAAATTAGACACTTATTTATGATGGAGATTTCAAATACGGTACTATGACTACAAAAGTTTTTGAATGCTTCAATGATATTCTAAAGCGTGCGCATGGACTGCCCATTCAAGCACTTATTTGTGCAACATATTATCACACAATGAGTTTGTTTTTAAAGCGGCAGGAGAACACTATTGGTTGGGAGTTTGAAGCTATTTCAATTTACGTACTTAGGGTGCGAATAATATTACAAAAATATACAGAAGAAGATAAATCATGTTCATTTCCCATTAGGATAAATTTTAATAAATGAAAAGTTAATGATTACATTTCTGTGAAACAATCAGTAACTTACTCTTCTGACAGTCAAGGTCAAAGAAGCGATGGATGTAACAAATGCAGAAAAATAATTTAAAAATAACATGATCAATATAGAAGATCTACATGACAAAATATGAACAAAAATGAAGAACATGTACTTATGTTTTTTGTATCATGATGTCGTGTTTCGAGATTCTCAGCTTACTGAGAAACCATGGAATATAAAATTTAGAATTGAAGAATGAGATGGAATACGTACTCATTTTATTTCAAGATTTGGAGATAATATTTCTATAAAAAAAATACAATTTCATTGTGAATATTTATTATATACTAAATTATAAAAAAATAATAATATTTGTTAAATAATATTTATTTTTTTTAAAAAAAAATAACTCAGAAGTTGTCCGTGAGCAGACGAGTTCTGGTAAGAAGTCACCCGTCATGCGAGCGACTTCTAATAAAAAGAAGTCGCTCACGGCGAGCGACTTCTCTTAGATAGAAGTCAGCCAGAGGGCGGGCAACTTCTACTTATCAGAAGTCGCCCATCCACCAAGCAACTTCTGCTTAACAGCAATCCAACAATGACATCAGAAACATACTCTTTTTATTAATTTTTTTCATTATACCTAATTAATTAATTAGTTAATTAAATAGACTTAAATTAGAAAAATAATCCTACTGCCTCTAGTTTAAAGCAGATAGATCATGCAACTAGCAGGCAGTGTCAGGTCACCCATGAGCCCAAAAACACTGAGCAGGTGGACCAAAGACTGCTAAGTTCAAGCAATTTCATCTCAATTCAAATGCAAAAATTTTAAATTCAATTCAAATTTAATTTAAATTAATCAAAATTTATTTAATTTTGAGTTAAATCAAACTTAATTTTAATCTCATTTTCTGATCTAAATATTTATTCTATATATAATAAATATTATATATAATTTTAATTTAAATTTAAATATATTATTTATGTACTTGTATATAAATTTTCTCAATAAACATCATAAATCTTTCCAATATTTATCACATAATATATTCATATAAACATATACATAAAATATAATAATATACAAGTCCAAAGCCTATATATATATATATATCATTACATAGATATCATATTAATTATAAGTTAAATTAATTTAAAAATCAAGTTAAATTTAAATCGAATAAAATATAAGTGAATTTCAATTTCTGAATATTTTGCAGACTTAAAGAAACCGAAGAACTGTTAGGGGAACAAAAGTTGAGAATAATAAAGTAAAATAAAATGCTTATAAACTAGTTTAGTATTTGACTATATAAGCCTTAGAAGAGCTCCAAAGTGAAGGTTCAACAAAGCTGGAACTCAAATAAATACCAAAAAAAAGTTTTCCCTTGTCATTTATTATGTGCTGCTCAACCTTGCTACCAGTAGTAATGCTACACATTTTAAATAAATGACCCTAAACTTTAAATTCAATTAAAATTTCTATTTATGTGACATACAAAAAAATTATTTTTATTTATCTAGTACTATTGTCACATATAATCTTAATTAGATTTAAAATTTAGCATCGTTTATGAGAGCCGTAAAGCATTTCTACCTTAATATATCTATTATGGAAAAGGAATATGTGGCAATTAAGTAATGCACCAAAAAATTAATAAACAATGAAGTTGACGGATTTTTTTTTTCAAACAAACTATCTTGCTATTCTTCAACGTAAAAAAGATACACAAAAAATTCCGCCGTCTTTTCCAACTCGGTGCATGGAGTGAAAAAAATATCATCTGCAGTTTCCAGCCATACTAGGAGAGTTCAAAATCAATTAAGAGGTCAGCCTACCCTCTTTATAGCTATCTTTAAGGTTTTCCAAAGCCTGTCTTATATCATCTTCACTTTGGCTAGAATATTTTAAGCAAATAAGCCTTTGGGCTAACCTGTAATTCATTTGAATTGAATGATATTGCTCGCTGTTGATGTTCATCCTCTTTGAATCCTACCATGGGTAAAACAAATGCACAATCACCGATAGTTGAAGTAATTGATGATAGATTAAGAAGCCAATAGCAATCACCACGACCGTCCCAACTATTTGGTATTGCGATACATAAAATGCTTCGCTAACCATTCTTGTTCAGTGCAGCACGTAATGCTGACTCTACCCACACCTTATTTGAATTACCTTAACCTAGGTTACAAACCAATCATTTTCCATGCTATTCCTTTTAATCTCAACTTTATCTCCCCATCAAAACTGTACATTTTCAGCTCTACATTATACATGAAAAGTGAAGTCCATTTACTCTAATCTTAAGAGGCGTTTGGTTCAATGTTATCTTGACGTTATGTTATATTATCTATAGAAAGCAACTGTTTGGTTTAATGACATTTATAAATAATCTTCTATAAGATTATAAAATTATTAGTCAAAAGATGACATCTAGATTACATAACATAACACCAAGATAATAACGAACCAAATGCCCCCTTAAAACTTTCTAGTGCTTTCTTTATTATTCAACTTAATTTAAAAATTAAAAAGATTTATATGCATATAAGGTCAAATAAGGACCTTGAATGCTATTTATCCTATTTTGAATTAGAAACATTCCGAGCACATCAATTCCAAGAAACTTATCTTCCATCGCAGTGCTTTAAACATTAGTTACATGTTTATGAGGAAAATAATAAAAAGGCGTCATGGATGATCACATAACTCATGGGATGCGGAGATTTAAAGCTTTAGAAAGGGCAGGAAATAGTGCTAATTACCTTCTCTGTGATCCTTGCAGTGATGTCCTTTGCTGTTTTAACCACCGAACTGGGCAAGCCAGCAACTCCAGCCAGCAGAAGGCCATAATGAGGCACGTGCTTTGACCCATCCTTCAGGTGAAACTTAAAACAAAATGCAATGTTATCGAAGTATTGGCTGCAATGTGATTAGAACATGAACTTTAATGACAATTAGTCACCTTGAAATCTAAGCGGTTGTTCCGCAGGTCAACTGTGAAATGAAGGACCTTTACATTTGGATATATGGCCGCCATTTCAGATAAAGCTTCCATGTGGGTAGTAAATATAGTATATCTGATGGAAGACATCAATCAAAATATTAATCAATTACAAAAGGTGTAGCTATTTTTTTTTTTTCAATAATCAAATAACAAAAATACCATTCATTTTAGAACAGTGAAATTACAAGAAAATGGATTACCAATTTAAGTCATGAGTATTACAATTGCTTCTTAAACTTAGGCGAAAGCAATAAATCTTGACGTTGTGTCATGTTGCTGAATGGTCATTAACTATAAGAAGGTAGTGACAACTGTGCTATAGAAAAGATGAAACGGACCATTCAATTGTACATATTCAAAGAAGTCTATCTTGGTTTTTTGGTAAGTAATCCTCAATTAACAATGCAATTCATTATCTTATAGAAGGCTGGCTACAGCCATATATTGACAACGAAGCCTAATATAAGTAAATATAAGCGCGACACCACCCATCCCCCAACGAAAAAAATAAAAAATGTAGGTCGGGTAGGAGTTTGGAACTTACCATCAAAAGAAAAGGATGTAACAGTAGCCAGAGAAGCTAGGTAGTCTGCAACCTAATTCCCTTCACAATGAAATTGTGATACCCACGAGAAATACTTCTGTTTTATTTATTTACTCATTGTGATCTCCTATATGTTTAATAACCACTATTAAGAAATATTTCTCTTGTAACTTGCAGCACCAAGTGGCAATGTTATTCGCATAGTCTTCTCTCGCCGCACTGCCATCTCCTCTCACCGGATCCGCCCTTCTCTCATTGGATCTACCTTCTATAGCGTCTTCCCTAGTTGACCTCCCTTCCTATAGCAACATTGCCTTCTCCTCTAGCCAAATCTTCTCATGCAAAATCTGCCCTCCTCTTGCTAATTCCTCTCTCTCTCTCTCTCTCTCTCCAGATCTGCTTTTCTCTTGCCAAATGCACCTTTTGTATTGTCTCTCCTAGCTAGCCTCATCCTTGCCAATACGTTCCTTGTCGACTCTTGCCACCATTGCAATCGTCTCTGACATTAAGCCCTCTAACATTGTCGTCATTGGCACCGTTACCACCCAAGCTGACGCGCTATACCTTGTGGGCTCACTTGTTGCCTCTACCTCAACCTCTGCCTCTCGCCTGAGAATTAGGCCACCTCCCCTGCATCACTGCGCCTTTGCCCTTCTGCTCAACTTCACATGGACTGTCCTTTCTTACATTTGCATTAGTGTATTGTAGGAATGGTGTAACACGATGTGACTTTATTTCTCTTAGCCTCCAACAACATATTTGCACTTTAACCTTCAGCAACAAAGGCCTAAAACTATAGTTTGAATACTCCAGTTGCCGGTTTGCTCTACATTAGTTCTCCTATTTTCTAGAAGTTGGTTGTTGGTTTTATAGTGTTTGTGATACTGCTCATTCCTGATCAAGGCAATACTCACATTCATTGTCAAATGGCTAGATGTATATCTTGCCCGCACCAAAGCCATATTCACTTAAAGCGAATAATGAGTCAAGTATGAGTGAGTTTACCTTAACTCAAAACTTAAACTTTCAAGTTCAAATAGAGTTTGATTCAAGCCCACCAAATCCATTCGAGTTCGATTCGATTTTAAAGTTGAATCAAGCTTAATTTTTGCTCTTGGTTTTTGAATTAAATATTCATTTTACATATAATATATTAAAGGGCAAATAGCATCTGGGTCCCTCTAGTTTACTCGTATGAGCAAATAGGTCCCTCGAATATTTAAAGGTAACAAACTGGTCCTCCAGTTTGATGAAATATGCATATAGGTCCTTAGGCCGTACAGACATTAGAAATCACCATCTCTCTCCTCTCGATCGCCGCGTACGGGCGACGCCGCCGGATCCTGCGGTTGCGCGGCATGTGCGACCCACTGCGGCGGGTCTGGTGACCGCAGGGAGTGTGCGACCCACCAGCGGCCGGCGGCGGGTTGCACCGGCGTCGCCTGTGCGCGGGGATCGGAAGGAGAGAGAGAGGCGCCTCTCTCTCTCCTCCCGATCCCCGCACATAGGCGACGTCGACGAGACCCGCCGGCGGCCGCACGACGTCTCCTGTGCGCGACGATTGGGAGGAGAGAAAGAGGCACCTCTCTCTCCTCACCGCCGGCATGTCTGGCTCCCGCGCGGCGGCCGGCGGGTCTCGTTGGCGTCGCCTGTGCGCGGGGATCGGAAGGAGAGAGAGGCGCCCTGGCGCGACCCGCCGGAGGCCGCGCGGGTGTCTTGCGGCCGCAGGTGGGTCGCACACGCCGCGCGGTGGTCGGACCTGCCAGCGGGTGGCGTCGGCATCGCCCATGCGCTGGGATCGGGAGAAGAGAGAGAGGCGCTTCTCTCTCTCCTCCCAATCCCCAAGCACGGGTGCTGCCGGCAACCGTGCGGGCGTAGCGCGATTGCCAGTGGGTTGCACACACCGCCGGTGGTCGCCTGACATCGCCCGTGCGCGGCGATCGGGAGAGAGAGGCGCCTCCCTCTCTCCCGATCGCCATGCACAGGCGACGCCACGCTGCCGCCGGTGGGTCGCACAGATCCGGCCGCCCTAGCGTTGTCCGTGCGCAAGGGTGATTTCTAACGTCTGTTACGGCCCAGAGACCTATATGCATTTTCATCAAACTAGAGGACCAGTTTGCTATATTTAAATATTCGAGGGACCTATTTGCCCTACGAGTAAACTAGAAGGACCCATATGCTATTTACCCTATATTAAATATAAATGAATGGAGAAAGAGTATATTAATATCTATTTATAAGAATAAAGATAATGTATAGAATTGTGCAAATTATAGAAAATTTTAATTAATGTGTCATATTTTAAAATTTTGGGAGAGGTTGATCGAACATAGGTTACGCTATAATATTAAAGTATCAGATAATCAGATTTTATGCCAGGTAAATCTACTATAGAAGCTATTCATTTATTAAGAAGTTTAATGGAGAAGTTTAAGGAGAGAAAGAAAAACTACATTTGGCTTTTATTGATTTGGAAAAACGTTATGATAAAATCTCAAGAAAAATACTTTAGAGAATTTTAGAAAAGAAAGAGATTTGCACTACTTATATTCAAGTTATTAAAGACATGTATAAAGGAGCTGTTACCTGTGTTCGGACACAAGGAGGTTTAACTAAGGATTTTTCTACTACAGTTGGATTACACCAAGTCTCGGCTTTAAGTCCGTATCTTTTTGCTTTGATTATGAAAATCATGACTGAACATATCCAAGATGAGATGCCTTAGTGTATGCTCTTCGCAGATGATATTGTCCTTGTTGAGAAAACTAAAGAGAGAGATAAAGCGAAACTCGAACTTTGGAGAAATGCTCTACAATTTAAAAGTTTTCATCTCAGTAGATCAAAAATTGAATATATGGAGTACACATTTAGTCAAGAAAGAAATACTCATATTAGAGATGTGACAATTGGTGATCAAATTGTCAAGAAGAGTGAGCATTTTAGATACTTTGGATCAATCATACAAAATGATGGTGAAATAGATAATGACATTATTAGCAGGATTCAAGCATGATAAGTAAAATGGAGAAATGCTTCTGGTGTGTTGTGCGATAGAAAGATCTCATTCAGAATAAAGAGTAAATTTTATAAAACTCTAATAAGACCAGCGATGATATATGATGCTGATTGCTGGCCTGCAAAGAGAAAACATACAAATAAAATAAATATTGCAAAAATGAGGATGCTAAGGTGAATGTGTGGATATACACGAAAAGATAGAATAATAAATGAGTATATTCGAAAGAAAGTTAGTGTTGCGCGAATTGAGGATAAACTTAGAGAAAGTCGGCTTAGATAGTTTGGACATATAAATCGTAGGCTGATTGAAGCTCCGGTACTTTATGAACCAACACCACCCTTTAAAGTTAATTGCCCTTTAAGAAAGAATTTGTTGAAAGGTTCAAGTCCAAGTGCTTTTATGAGAATGCTCAATCATTTGCCTTCGACTAAGCAAGCAGTACTTGCACTTTCTTCACATGGCCATAATAGCTTCGGAATCAAGATACCATTTATCTCTATTGCGAACAATTTTTTTGCTTGCTAGCAAAAGGACTGGGACACGTACATCTAGCTTTGTTTGCTTTCCCATCAACTTGAATAGTATTTATGTACTAACAATAGAATGCATAACGACCAAATTTGTTGAAATTGTAACAATGAAGTTTTCATTCCTCGTACATTGGACTTCTATAATAGCATCCTTGCCCATGTCCATGTTAAGAGGGATGAATGTGGGGGATAATAACTTCAAATTTATTCTGCATTCATGTCCAATGACACCATTATATGCATATATTTTTAGACAAAGAAAGCAATTAATACAATGTTAAAAACTTTGGTTGTCAATTGGGAGTCATGTTTGGAATACTCATTCAACTCATTAATTCTATGACCCCAGTTCAAACATTAAGTACCTAAGGTATTATCCAAACTAATTTATTAGTTTAATTACCCACACTTAACTTTTGATTTTAGTAACCAATAATAGGAGAATGATGAGGATGAGGCTTTTCGAGAGTACGCTTTTAAAGGTAAAAGATGTTCACAGCAGCTCCATGCAATTGCAAGCCCATCAGAGGATGAAGTTGACCTTCCAAGTTCATCCATGACAATGAGACTCCTAAAATGAGAACATAAAAAAATCAACCAGATACAATGTTTATTCATCTATTACATTAGAAAATAGCATTTTGTATGGACCTTGGCGAAACATTTTGCATGAGGAAGGACGTCTCTCTCATTTCATTCATAAACTGCAAGAGAAAACAATTTCAACAAGTACAGCATACCTTTCTAAAATATGTCCCAAAATGACGTCCTTAATTTAAACAAGAAAAATGTCCATGAATGTGTAGTACCACTCCAGATACAAATGAAAAGCAAGAACTCCGTTTCAAACTTTGTATTGGCCAATGATGATTGGTTTTGATATTCTGCTAAATGATGCATTGTAAATTTTAGCTTCATAGGGACTCTAGTCTAATCTTTCGTTCTCTGGATTAGATAATTCTGGTTCTACAGAATTAGCATTTAGAAACTTGTGAAACTACATTTAAATCCTTAAGAAGACATGCATTGGTGTATACCATTCAAAGATATAGTTCTTATATGTGATATTCAAAAAGAAGTTCATGAAAGGTTACAACAGTGAAATTTAGAAATTTGGAAGACAAGGTCTCATAATTAATAGAACAAAAACTTCATAGATGCTATGTAAGTAGAGCTAAAATTCGTAATCCCCAACCAATTATGATCGATGGAAAATTATCCCTAGATGTGATAGTTTTAGGTACCTTGATTCTATTATCCAAAGAAATGGGTAGACAGATGATATGAAAAACAGAAAAGCATATTACCGAAATGGAGAAGTGCCTTGGGAGTTTAATGTTTAAAAAAAAATCATGGAGACTCAAAAGAAAATTTTATAAAACAAATATTTTTTTAAAGTTGAATAAAACAGTAATTAGGTAAGCTATACTATATGGATCAGAAAGTTGATCTATAAAGAAATTATTAGCATAAAACTTAATGTCATTGAATGTTTGCTTTTAGAAGGACTCATGGTGTGACAAGAAAAGATAAAATAAATAAATCTTGTAGTAGGGCGAATGTCAAGAGTGATATTTAAAGAAGATATAATTATAGAGAATAGACTTAAGTGATAATGAACATACACAATGTAGAAACAACCACCAAGCCTTTAGCCCACTAGGTGGAGTCGACTGCATGAATTCTTAGTTTCCATTGAACTCTATCAAATAATACATTCTCATTTAGCTTCAATTACGCAAGATTATTTCTTGTAGCTTCTTGTCATGTCTTTTTTGGCTTTCCTCTTTTTTTTTTTATATAAACAAGATCTAATAATTTAATTTTTTTACTAGAGTTTCTATTGGCTTACGATTTACGTCCAAACTATATAAATCGACTCTCTAAATTTATCCTCAATTAAGATTATTCCACCCTTTTCATCCATTGTAGTATCCTCATTTTTGTGACACTTATCTTATTTCTGTGCTTTTGCTTTATAAGCCAGCATTCAACACTATATAATATTATTAGCCTTATAACTGTTCTATAAAATTTACCTTTAAGTCTGAGTAAAATTTTTCTATTACACAATACACTAAATGCATTCCTCTAATAACATTATCATTTATTTTCACCATTATTTTATATGATTGATTCAGGATTTGTAAACTGCTCGTTTTTCCTAATAACTCAATTATTAATTGTTATCTCCTCAATACAAGAGCTTCTATCTTGACTTAATTTGCAATTTATATATTCAGTTTTTGATCTACTAAGATAAAAATTTTAAATTCGAAGGTATTTTTTCATAACTCGAACTTCACTCCAGTCCAATCTCTAGTCTTGTCAATAAGGAGAATTGTCATCTGCACTTCTTCAATAAGAAAAATCATATATCGAGGCATTTTTTTTTTGAATGTGTCTAATTAAAACCTCCGTAACAAATGCAAAGAGATATGAGCTTAAAGCTGAACCGTGGTGTAACACAGTTAAAATAGAAAAATTCTTAATCAAACTTTTTTGTATCCAAACACATGCAACAACCCCTTTGTATATGTCCTAAATAACTTGAATATAAATAATGTAAACTTTTTTCTTTTCTAAAACTCTCCAAAGCACTTTCCTTAGGATTTTATTATAAGTCTTTTTTAAATAAATGAAAATCAAATACAGATCTTCTTATCTTTTCTTAAATATTATCATTAAACTTCTCAATAAATGAATAGCTTCCGTAGTAGATCTTCCTAATATAAAATCAAATTGATTCCACGAAAAAACAAATTGATTTCACAAAACCCTAGTATCATAATGTAATTTATGCTCAATTACGTTTTTCCAAAATTTTAAAATATAACTCATTAATTTAATTCTTTTATATACAATGTAGAAAAGAACAAAGAAACACTAAAATGAGTAGATAACATTATGGTGAAAGGAATTAGAAGGAAAGAGCTATGCCAAAAGCAACATGGTCAGATGATGTACAAAATGATTCAAATAAGTTGAATTAACCCATAGATTGGCAGGAGTAATTAGTAAAATATAATTCACAGTGAATAAGGGATATTGATGTTGATGATGACGATGATGAAACATATGTTGAAAGGCTATATTATGGACCAGAAGTATGAGGCTAAATTCCTGCATATTTTTTTCTGTAAAGCTAGTTTAGGTATGCCACAATAGTCATTTCATGTCACGTGAGAAGTTAATATCATCAATAAAAGGTTCAACTTAATAAAATGATTGATGGAAGCAATGATTGATGGAAGCATATTTGGTCCCCATATCATTTTGGCTACACCAAAGGTCAAAATGATTCATTATATAAAATAATATTTAATTAAATTTTATTACATTTTATACAACTTTCAATATAAAAAATCTACTTTATTTCAGATCCTATATTATTTTCAATATATAAATCAACTTTATTTCATATCCTACATACTTTTAAACATAACTAATTTTATTTTCCATCATACACATATCTCCAAGCAAGTTCATAAATTTAAGGTATGACTAAATTAGTTACTTTGCCAAATAGAGCCTAAGAATCAGATTGAGAAGTGTGATGTACTCTTTGGTCCAAATTAAAAAGTTTCCGCTTAGGAACATTATTTGCCTCTATCTGCTGCAATTCTATAATGTATTATTTGGTCCAAAGAGTACAAATCCTCATTGCACTATCAAATAACAAATTTTCATTTATCTCCAAATATATAAAATTATTTCTGATAGTTTTCTACTGTCATATTTAGTCTTCTTTTTTTTTTTCCGTAGATAAGATTCAATAACTCACTCTTCTTATTAGAGCTTCCATCGGCCTACGATTTATATATCCAAACTATTTAAGCTGACTCTCTTTGAACTTATCCTCAATTGAGGCTACTCCAACCTTCTCACATATATTTTTTGCATCCATATGCTGAAATTCCTGTATAGCACTTATTAAAGTTTTATGTGCAGGTCATGAGATTTTGGTTTTCCAGCTTGATCCTTTTATTCATTGAAGTGTGAATAGTTTTTCCAGAATCAAGCAAATCAACATGTGGCTGTTCCTTTCCTCTGTCCATACAAAAAGCCTCAACAGGCTGATCCTCTTTCCACCATTTGCTAGGGTCTAGAGTACTCTGTGAAAGCAATAAATAAAATTTTCTCAAACGAATAAGAAATGTCTCAGCACTTTTCTAGCTAGGTCCTTTATTTCAACCTAACAGGTTAACAACTTATGGGTAAATATTCCTCCATAATTTTCTGATAGCCAGAAGACTTACACTGATAGATTAAATTCTTATTGATCAAAGTTTTCACTCTTCTCAACTAATCCTCTACATGTTAAAAACTTGAATGCTTTCTAATAGTATTTCTTTGAATTGGTAGTAGGCTTTGAGAAAACTCTAGGATGGAATCGAAGTTTGTTTCTATTTTCAAGATAACTTGTGCTAAAAATATTCTCTTAGCCTCTCTCACCCACAAACGCTCAGTAGACATCCTCATCCTTAGAAGAATATTTTATCTCATACATCCATATAGATTGGTAAACACATGCAATTCTAAACTTAGTACATCCATGCATAAAAAACCTTAAGCACAATTTCTTCTCAATAATAAAGCTCTTAAATATATATTTTTTACTTCCAATGTCACATAATGAATAACAAAGAAAGTTGTCCCACAAACAACTATAGTGTAAGAACAAATAGCAAAGATATCAGTTTACTGTGCTCGAGTTGCTTTCGATGTTGTCTCCTCGTCCAATCCGGGTAAATATTCGATCAACAACTCGTAGAGAAGCAAAACGAGCTGGAATGTAGCAACCAATTTGAGCAAGAATTATCAAAAGACATACTTGTTGAAGGTAAGTGCTCTTTCCACTCCTAAACACAAAAAAGTCAAAATAATTATGATCGTAGAATTAAAATTCAGATATATATATATATAAGCAAATTTCTTTAAATGAATTCATTAAAGTGAAAGACATTCAGATATATATATATATATATATATATATATATATATATATATATATATATATATATATGTATGTGCGAAAGTAGACTTGGCTAAAAAGAGAATAAAATGTTCGAGATAGAACTTCATATAAAAAACCAAGGCCTACATATGAATTCTTACATGTTCGGACCCATGACTATCACCATGTTTGATGCCTCGGAAAGGAAAAGGTTGTTAGGCTGTGTAAGAGATATTGTTTAATTAGGACCTTAGACTTCAAATTCAGATATCAGCAAGTTACTTTAAGCATGCACATTAAACTAAAAGATATGAAACATACAATAAAGTCGTTGTGCAAGCTCTCTAATATAGGATGTCTTCCAGCATCAATTGCCATTGGACCACTTTCTGCCAAGCTTATTCAATTAAGAAATCGTGACACATACATTAACTACAGTATTTCATAGTTGAGTTTTCTTTTTTGGTACCAGTGAACTCTGGCCTTGAATAAGAACCAAGAGGTTTTGTAGATATCATATGTGCAAATGAATTCACAATCATGTCTAGCAGGCACAAAATTTCAGCAAGCAGTGTCAGCAAGGAGATATCCTCTCTGATGGCATCAATAAGACCTGCAAAATTGGACTTACACATTTAAGCTGATAAGCATGATTAATAAAACATAAATATGGCTAGTCTCTTTATGTAAATAAATAATGACTTTAAGTTCACCACTCAGCTAACAACCACAAGCAAAATGATAATTGCCCTCTTTCATTGGAGGTTTACTTTGGGCTAGAGAGAAAACAATAAATTAACGTTTATATATAATGTGAAATAAAGTTATTCTAAATTTTTTTAGTGAAAGTTATTCCAATATTGAAAGTTGTGTAGAATTAAAGTTGATTTATACTATCGGAATTTGTGTAGAATTTGAAATAAAATTGATTTTCATAATAAAATTTGTGTTTCATGGGAAACAAAAATAAAAAATTTTGGGTTATTATCAGGCCTCTTACTAAATAAGGACAATGCAACCATTATAGGATGATTCTTTTATTACAACAAATAGCAATTAAAGAGCACATCTTAAAATAATAGCAAAATATTAGTAAGCTTGCATGGCAAGTCATTTAGACAATTTGAAAACAAGATTTCTGAAACTAGCTATAGATAAACATGCACACTTGATGAAATCCTCAAAAGAGAACATACAAGAAAAACTTAAAATATTTTAAAAGGATTAAAATTAAAGACAAATAGATGAAAATAACTAAAGAATAAGCAGTTTCTTAGTAATCATCAAAACCTTCTAAGCATGCCTCTGTTCGTATGAAACATTCAGCTGATGCAGACTTGTTCCTTACATTAAGCTGCGTGAAGCACAAGAAACTCATAATCATTATATAGTCTTTTCCAACTATTTGGGATTGATTTAACAAATATTTTATGAATATTTTATGAATTGCTTCTACATAGTGTTGTATGAGGTCTTGATCACATCAAGTATATCAAAGCCTTAATCACAAATTAGTTGGGGCAAACTACATAAATTTCTCTTCTTTATTCAAGTCTATGTAAATCAAAGGTTTTAAAACTCTGTTGTAGTTTTGCTTCAGCTATAAAGTTATGATTCTGACATCTATAGTTTCAACAATCCAATTCAAACAAAAATTTTGTTTTTGAAAATTAATAAAAAATAATAAATTTAAATTTCTATCTAATATTAAATGTGAAGATATCTAGAAATAATCATTATCAAACCAAAATATATCATATATATTAAAAGTAAAGTAATTTCAATCACAATAGTCAAATACTAAGTTTAAAAGATACATATTATGATACAACAGCTCTGGCAGAAAGCCTTCTTTCATAGCTTCGGTAGACAGTTGTTTTTATAATTATATTATAGTTGTTTTTATAATTATATTATAGTTGTGCTGTCTAAAACAACTCTTGTATCAAATAGATTTTATAAAAAATTGAGCTGTATAGCAGAATTGTGCAGGATGATCTTCCAAACAGAGCTATCATAAAATGCAAGCTGTTAACAGAAAAAAAATTGACAAAAGGATATCAAATGCAAACAAAATATAAAACCAAAATTAGTAAAATTTGTCCATTACATAGGGCTACAAACATATACATTATGCTTCACTCTATTTTTAGGCTTGTATTTGCAAAATAATTGAAGTAAAAAAGCCAAAAAAAATTTGGGCATCCTTGGTTTTCAGCTAGGACCATAGCTAGGAGGGAAAGTTTACAGTTTACACCTTTGTTTAGTGGGTTTTATCTATTTAGATTATGACATGTTGTGCACTACATGCAGAGGAAACAGGTGTTCGGGTAATGAAAGACATGTCAGATGAGCAGATTATTATTTGCAGCAACTAGGTCAGTACTTCAAACACAATCGAGCAGGTGTAACTCTCCTCTTTGCTTTCCTTCCAACTCTTTTGAATTAAATAGGGTACAGTATCTGGATATTATTGTTGATAAGTTTTGGCCAATTTGCCCAATACTCAGCGGTACAATGAATGCATTGCATGTAACTCGTCAATACAGTGGAGTTTCATCCAAAACCAAAAATAACTAATACTTTGTAACGAGTTGTAAAATGATCAGTTTGAAAATACTGAAACTAATAAGTTCAGTCGAGTTCTGAAATTTTGTATAAAGTGAAATTCTTTATAAGCACAAGTATTCAAAGTCATGTGCAATGACCATACCCTTAGTCATTTTTGGTCTTCCCTTCCCTCTTTAGTGCCGTGAATTGGAATCCCTCGTATTTATGTACAAAAGCTCTTTAGGTTAGTGATGGACATAACCATACCACATTACCCTCACATTCACTCTTATATAATATAGTAGTCGAATAATAGTCTTGTAAAGCTTTCTCTTCAACTTGATAACTTCTTATTGCATAAAATTACATAAAAGCCCTATCACACTCTGTTTACAACATCTTTCCATAATTTTTTGATTAGCATCCTACTCTATGTTGGTTCCTCCTTGTGATTAAATCATGTTGATTTATTTTGATGTTTGTCAAAATGATTAAATTGGTAAATAATCTCTCCAAGTTTAATATTTTTGGGTTGAAGCTTTAATTGAATACTTGGTGCTCCATATACATGGTTGAAGTAAAGATGCCAGAGGATAGACTCAAGCTACATTGATAAGCTGCATTGATAAGCATTGGAGTGATCAAGTAACAAAACAATCCAAGGGATTGAAGTTATAATGAACAACTTATTTTAACTGCATTTATGTATCATGGGTTTGATTTTGGGTAGGGTTTATGTAAGGATGGTCCAGGTTAAGTGAACTAATACACAGTGGGTTGAGCTTAAATCATTTTAGATAAGAAAAACCGAAGTTGTGCAGTTTTGAACTTGACCATGGACTGTCGGTCAACCTATAAAAGAACATGGAATTCAACTGTTTTGACCTATTAGTCAAAGTAGTTGACAAAGACCTGTTGGTCGACCAAATGGGCAAACATATGAAGAATTTCTGCATTTTTTGGGGGCTGGTAGTTCCAATGGCTAGCTGAGTGGTCGAAAAATTTCTTGATAGCATGACAATTTATTAGTTGTTTAAGCCACAATTATTTAAGGATTTTAGGACCTAAGAGGCTGGATGAAATAAGAGTGATTAAAGCGCTCATGCACTCAAGGTGTGATCCAATCTTCTCCAAAGTGCTTCCAGCTTCAATCTCAGGAGAAGAGTGAGTTATATTTTGAATTATTGGTATCTTGTATATATATATATATATATATATATTTATTTATTTATTTTCCCCCAACGTGTGAGGAGGGCCTCTAGGGTTTAAGTTAGAGGTGTGATTTGATTTCGTTGAGTGAAGAGGGCCTCTAATGTGTGATCCAAAAGTGTGGTTATATCTTTCACATTAAGTGTAAGGAGGGCCTCTAATTGGGTAATTAGAGAAGGTGAATATTTTCATCATTTTGTGAGGGCCTTTGGAATTGAGCTAGAGAAGGCGTGATTGTATTCATCAAGTGAAGAGAACCACTAGAGTGTGATTCAGAGAAGGTAAGTGTGGTTCCTCCACTTGTGTATGAAGAGGACTTCTAATGTATGATCTAGAAGAGGATTGCATAAAGTTTCCCCGCTTGGATAAAAGAGTATTTTATAGTAGATTGATTTGGGTTAGGGTAGATGTACACCGAAGAGTGTCGAACCACATTACATTGTTTGTTCCCTTATTTCATTGTACTTATTATATTGTGGATTGACTGTATGGTACTTTTTCTTATAATAATTTTTTTAATTATCGCTGCTGATTGTGATCATTATTTGGATACTCATTTGTACCCTAGTTCATTTTATTGTTGATTAACAAAAGTACATTATTTTCCAAATTTTTAATTATGTTCTATTGACCCTCCTTCTAGACGCCCTTAAAAAATTCTATATTTAAAATTAGAGTATAGGTTTTCCATTAAAAAAGTTTAACAACCTAGAAATAGAATATGATGCTAGAGACTTTAAAGGTAGGTCTCGGAATCGTACTGGATCCACTCGGGATCGAACCGAATCCAGTCGAAAATGACCAAAATTGGTCCGATTAATTTGGTCTGGAACCAGAACCAGTTCCCTTAGTACTAGTTCAAGTGGAACTAGTAAGGTGGGTGGATTGAACCTATTTCAAGCTCGATAGAATCGGTGGTTCCAATTTTACTAGGAATCAATTTAGAATTAGTTCTTGGAACGATTCATAGAACCGGTCTCGTTGGTCTGACTTGCGGGTAAGGAAGCATGCTCCCTGCGTGCGCTCTTGCGCAGCACATCCTCGAGCCCGCACGGACCTTATAGCCTTTTTTATATATGTTTTTTTGTTTTGGCCAATATTGGCATCCACAACGGGCAAAACCATAGGGTTGGCACTTGCCAGCCCCTCTGTTTTGGTTTTTTAAAATTTTTTAACCTTTTTTATTTTTATTTCCTAAACATTGTAAATACCCACTTCCATTCAACTATTTTCTCCCTTTTTCCTAATTCTAATTTCTCCTTTTTCTCAATTATAAATTCTAAATGCATTCTCTAATGGCTCCTTGACATATAGCTCATGGTGTTCATATTGCTTGTAAATTTGATGACGAATGGATCCCGGATTCAAAACCAGTAGAGGAAGCAGTGGTGGTGACAAGTCTTGCGATGGCGGCGATAGGTGCACCATCATCTATTCCTTCTACATCTTCAACAGCAGCCACCACCTCCGTAATATCCCAAGTAGATCATACCAAAAGAAGCAAGATATGAGAATTTTTTAATATTGTAATTGCCAATCCGAATAAACTGGATTTGGTGACGGTTGTTTGCAAGCTTTATAAGAATGCATATTCTTATAAAACGAAAGGTTCAAGGGGTGGGACGGGCACCTTTAAGAAGCATCTAGTCAAATCCCATAAATTCGACCTACATACCATACAACGAACTCAGGTAAAAGAGTGGGTTTATACCATTTAGATTTTTGAATGAAAAGGTTAGGCAAGGTTTAGCCAGGCATGTGATTTCTATTGAGTTACTTCTTACACATTATGAAAAAATAAGTGTTTAGATTTTGTATGCAACTAGTTACACCCAGTTTATCAGAAAATATTATGTCAAACACTAAAAAAAGAGTATGAAACTGTATAAGGAATATATGATGTTTTGATTGAACATTTAATGAATTTGAATTGTCATGTTAGTTTAATTTTTGATATTAAGACTAGTACAAATGGTAGTTATTATATAGTTGTAACTTGTCACTGGATAGTTCAAGATTTGGCATTGCAAAAGAGAATTTTATCATTGTATGCACTTGAAGAATCACACATTTAGTACACTATTGCTATTTAACTTGAAGATAAATCACTGTATATTACTTTTGATAAAGCATCCAATTATATTTCTTCAATTAATTATTTTAAAACTTCTAAATCATCAATTTTAAATGATGTTATTTTTCATGTTAGATGTGCATGTCATATTATCGGTATTTGTGTTTCTATTGTACTTTTTAGTACATCTTAAATCAGTTGAAAAAATTAAAATTTTTATAAAATGATAATGAATTCAAATTATAGGTTTAAATGGAAACAAATATATTTAATTAACGACATGACATCTTTACATTCCTGTTACCGGTTGAGACATGATAGAACTCTCTTCATTACCTTTTTTATTCAGTTTTATCTTATAAAAATTTAACTATAAATTTTTATAATATTCATATTACAAATAAAATTTTATAATTATCTAATACGGACTGAAAATTTATTTTAACTACTAAAAATTTATTAGAAATAAATAAAAATGTAATAAACATTTTCTTCTTATTATTCTCCTACATCTTTCCTTTTACCATATGCATATCAGATATTGAAAAAATTTCTGAAATTTAAAAATTATCCTGATGTGCATCTTATTATTATTAAAATAAAAGCAAAATTTGAAAAATATTTTTCCTATTTATATTTTAGGTTCTTTGTTAGATCCAGATCAGAGAGAAGATTGGATTGATGCTTTTTTCTATAGTATGCTAACTTTTGGAGGTAAATTAGAATATTATTAACTCTCAAAAAAATCGAGTCATCGTCTATTCTGAGAAATATTTTCTTTATATTACAGGAATACAGGTGGCGAAAAATATTTGCAGGAGTCTTCCACTAGCATACAAAGAGGTTTTAAGATCTTTCTGGGGGCAACAACAAATCATATGAAGAGTTTTATAGGGATGGAACATATACATAAAGCTAATGCATTTCACTAGTTTGTAGCACAAATTATCCTTCATCTAGAGGTTAGAGTCTCCTTTGGCGACATCGCACAAGTGCCTTACTGACAAATTTGATAGCAGAGTTTCCTAACGGTCCTCCTAGATTTCCATAGGTTTTACACCATGTTGACTAGTAAACTTTTGGATGAGCATTGTATCGCTTCAGGCTTCCTCACTCGTGGACATCGTTAATCCGTTGAAGTGAGCATGGGGAATGACACTAGCAAGAACGGTGCCTGGTCATTGCTTGTGCCTTGAAGATCTGGAGTCGAACCTTCTTTAGTGCCTTCTTTGGGCACTTCTCGAGATATCGTCTTTTAAATTGTCGTTGTTCGTTGTTTGTCTCTCCTCAAGCCATTCGGGTTGTCTCTGAGCCTCTACAAGAATCTTCACGATTTCTCAGGTTACCTCCAAGGTTTATCCTTAATTTCCCGTGATGCGTCTCACGATTCCTCCTTGGCTCTTCGGCTATCTTGCAGCTCTTAATAGGATGTCTTCTGGTTCATCGGAGTGGTACTTTTGATTTATCTCTATCTCCCTGAGATTTAGGACTAACCTCCTACTCTACCCTATCTTTTCTCACACAACATTCATTTCTAAAAAACCATGAAACCTAAAATGCTCATACTCTATCTTAGCTAAAATTGAACAAGAAGATATGCCTCCAAGATTTTGACTTCCAAATTAGCCTTCACAAGTTAAATTGGAACTATACCGTCCACAAAAAGCATGCACCATGTACTCTCACCTTAAGATTTCAACCTTCTAATGATATGTTTTGAATGGCACTAACTATGTAATTTGGTGGTAAACAGGTAGATTAAGAATATAAATTTCAGGATTATACTTAATCAACTCGTCTATTACCAAATTAAAAAGTTAGCCACTCAACAGTTCATTAAAAGGTCGCAATCTCAAGCTTAGAGGGTGGCGTCCAGTGTAAAATTTGTCTCTTACCACAGATTACTCTTATAAATTAAATATTGCATGACAAAGAAAATTTTATCTATAGAACATGTTTAAATTCCTGAAGGAGAATACAAATTTATCAAGAAACATGCTATCTTGTAAAGCTAATAATTATGACTCGACAAACTAAAAGGTAATAAAGAAATGCGCTAAAAAGAAAACTTACAGAAGTGAGTTCAAAACTTGAGCAATGTATGTTCTTCCCATTTCTCATGACCTGATACATCAGAGAAATCTAAATGGGAAAATCTAAGAGATCTAGCACCAAAAGAAATTGGAGTATGCTATTTACCTGAATAAATTTGTCAGGAAGCTTTCCCTGAATGTCCCTTTGCGGAAAACTGAAATAAAATCCTTGTCTATTGTTGAATGGAATTTTCAATTTAGGCAAATTAAATTCCTCTCGGTATTTATTAGCAAGGTCATATATAGCTGTAAAAAAGCCTGATTAGCATGGAAACAAAAGCAGTTTTTGAATTTTTTAAAATATAAATCACCTTCACTTGTATCACAAAAAGAGCGACGTGCAACATCTAAAAGCCCATCTACTCCAGCTTTAATGGCAAAACAGTGTTGTGTACAAGCAACAAAGGGTGCTCTTGCATGCACCGCATCTTCATCAATCACATCTCCTATTCTGTTGGTAAACAAATGGTAAGCACGTCAGTCTTTGTTGGAAAAAGAAATCCTTACATCATTACCTTGAGCATTAGCTCAACTCCCATTAACAGTTTATATAACATTCTATGAGTCAGTGACTAAGCTTTAGATTGAACAATCTGAATTGGGCCCAAGCTTGGTGATTGTTGATAACACATCGCTTCACTGATATGCAGGAACGATTGGCACATTAAAGCTTATCTCATAACCACCTGCAGCTCTAAAGGTATCATGACTCAACAAGGACAAATTTTGGTGGACACATATCTGCCTTCGGCATATAGAGTTACTTATATCAATTGTTTCAACTATTTGTTATGTAGATATTATAAAAAATGGTACCAGACTTCTTAGAAAAGTGAATTGTTATAATAATAACAACAAAGTTTTTATCCCACTAGGTGGGGTGGTCGTCTATATAAATCATTTGTTTCCACTGCGCTCTATCAAATAATAAGTCATCATTTATTTTTAAATATGTGAGATCCTTTCTAATAGTTTCTTGTCATGTCTTACTTGGTCTTCCCCTTCCTCTTTTAACACAAGTAAAATCTAATAACTCAACTCTCCTTACTGGAGCTTTCATCTGCCTACGGTTTATATATCCAAGCCATCTTAGCAGACTCTCCCTGCACTTATCCTCAACTGAGGCTACCACAACCTTCTTGTGAATATACTTATTTCACATCCTATCCACTTATGTATACTTACTTATCTATCTTAGCATCTTCATTTCTGCGACACTTATTTTACTTGTGTGTTTTCGCTTTGTGTGCCAGCATTCTGCATTATATAATATTGTTGGCTTTATAACTGTTCTATAGAATTTACTTTATGTAATTTTTTATAATACGACACACTATAAGCATTTCTACAATTCAACTATTGTATTTAAATTCTATTGAAAACATGTCCATCTCACTATTATTTTGTATAATTGATCCAAAGTATTTAAATTGCTCACTCTTCCTGATAACTTGATCATTAATTTTCTCACTAATATAAGCGCTTTTATCTTGACTAAATTTGCACCTTATATATTCAATTTTTAATCTTTCAAGATAAAAACCTTTAAATTGTAAGGTATTCTGCCATAACATTACTTCTCTTAGCCCTTTTTTTAGTCTTATTAATAAGGAGAAATCATCTGCAAAAAGCTATGAAGTACAAGTATGATACAACGATACAGATACAATACAATATAGATATGACGATACGCCAAACTTAAAAAAAGTAAGATACAAATACGCCAAGATACGTCTATTATATGTGTATGTATAATACGTTATATTCTTATATTTAAAGTGTAAATCTATGATTTTCATTCTTAATATGTTTTACTTGAGTCAAGTATTTAGTTTTTCTTCTCTTATCTTAGTAAGTCTATATATGTGTTTTTCTTTTTTTTTGTGTCCAATTTTTTACATAAATTCTCAAACACTATATTTTTTGTAATACAAACTTCTTTCTTGAACTCTTGTCGAATAATTTTGTATTTCTCTCAATTCTTTTGGTTCTTGAATTTGTATTAATTTTTATAGCATATCTTCTTTTCTTTAATTTTTTTCTATACATCTTGTTTTTATCATCAAACATCTTTATTATTAAGAATCTTTCTTTTAGATTCTCTTAGCACCTCCTTCACCACCTTACGGATACAATTAGCAACTATAAATCACATAAGATTAGTTTCTCATCAATATCCTACTATCTAAGTTCTAAAACTCTCTTCCTAAAGATATTTTCATTCTCATTCTTTAGTTTCTACTATCAAGTTCGAGAATATTATTTCAACTTATTATTTTTTCTCGAGATCTTCATTTAAAGATTTAAGACCATTAACCAATATTGGGAAGTCAAACATTTACTTTGGATGATCTTACAATCATTATACTCCAAGCAATCTTATTTTCTTAAAGAAAATAATCAATATGCAATTTGAAAGGCCCACTCTTATTAGAGATAATATGCTCATCTCTTTTCTAAAATAAAGTATTAGTAATTATAAAATCAAAAGCTTGAGAGAACTCCAAAATAGTTTTACCCTTCTCATTAATCCCCCAAAGTCATACCACCGTGAATGCTATTAAATTTCTCAATAACACGCCTAACATGTCCATTTAGATCTCCTCTAATACATATTTTTTCTCCTAAGGTATCTCTTGTATCAGTTCTTCTAAATCATTCCAAAACTTCTGTTTTACACTTACATCCAAACCTACTTGAAGGACGTAAGTACTTATAATATTAATAGTCATCCTATAGATCATAATTTTTAAATCTACAATAAGCAGCAACAAATAAATGACATTATTGTGTAAGCATAATGGGATACTTAAAACAACAACAAAAGTATAAAAGGAACATACAATATCAACAATCACCAAGTATTTATCCCATTAGGTGGGGTCGGTTACATGAATCCTTTATTTTTATTATATTTTATCAAATAACAATTTCTCATTTAGCTACAAATATGTAAGATCATTCATTATAATTTTTTATTATATCTTTTTTGCTTTTTTGCTTTCCTCTTTTTACATAAGCAAGATCAATAATCTAATTTTCAGTATTGGAGCTTCTATCAGCCTATAATTTATATGTCTAAAATATCAAAGCAGACTCTCTCTAAACTTTTCAATTAAAGCTATGCCAATCTTCTCACAGATATATTAATTTCTTATCTTATCCTTTCATATATACTCACTCATTCACCCTAGCATTTTCATTTTTGTGACATCTTATTTGTATTTTATATTTTATATGACAGTATTCAACAACATATAACATCTTGATCTTACATCTATTTTATAAAATTTATATTTAAGTCTGTGAAATTTTTTTTTATTACACAACACACTAAATACATTCCTTTACTTTGTCCATCCTACTTCGATCCTACTAACATCATTATCTATTTCACCATTATTCTGTATCATTGATCTAAAATATTTAAACAACTCAGTCTTATTGATAACTTGATCATCAATTATCATCTTCCTGATACAAGCACTTCTATCTTGACTAATTTACACTTTATGTATTTAATTTTTGATTTATTAGGACGAAACTTTTAAATTCTAAAGTATTCCTTAATAACTTAAATTTTGCCTTAGTCATATCCCTAATTTTATCAACAAGGAGAATATCATTTGCGAAAAGCATATATTAATGGCTAGTTTGTTTGCAACGTTTAATTTTAACAAGGTTAAAATTAAACTTGAATGATGATATTATTTTATTGAAAGTTGTAAATAATGTGAAATAAAATTAATTATTATATTGGGATATGTGAGGAATGCGATATAGGCTCTGTTTGGTTGGAAGAAAAAAAAATTGTTTGGAAAATTTTTGTGAAAATTTTTAAAAAATGTATATGATGTGAAGTAAAGTTAGTTATATTAAAAATTATATTGGATGTGAAATAAAATGATTGTTTAATGTTGGAATTTGTGTAGAATGAGATATAAAATAATTTTAAAAAAAAATTTAAAATAAATTTAAGATTTTGGTTATGGCTAAAATAAGTTATTTTTTTTTAGCCAATTGCCAAACAGAGCCTAGTTTGTTATTATTTTGGTATATGATTAGAATATGAAATATAGTATTTTTTTAATATTAAATTTTATGTGTAACTTAATATGCTTGTTTAAAATTAAATTAAGTTAATTTTAACTTAGTCAAACAAACAAGCTCTAAGTGAGCTAAGAAACTCCTTTATGTCCTTTATAGATTCAAACATATATTAAAATATCATTTGGTCTTATTGATTTTATACATTTCATTTATTTTAAAGCCTTTTAAACTTCATCTTTACTAATACACTAGACGTAAGAGCAATTTTTATATTTTTCTAGATACTAAATTTAATAAAAGTAATCATATTGTCACAATCATTGTTGAAAAACTTTTCAAAGTAATTCTTTCATCTATGTGAATATCTTCTTCCATAAAAAAAAGGTATTGTCGATTTATTTTTAATGTATTTTATATGAGCCAATTTTTAAATTTTCCTATCTCTTACCTTGAGTCAAAAATATCTGAACAACCTCATTGGACAATTAAATTTGTACTTATGAAATAAATAATAAAACAACATTGAAAAACCAAACCTTTTTCTTATTTTTGTGTATTTGTCATTGTCACAAATAGACTTGTAAATGTTGCAGAGTAGGTCGCTTTTTGCATTTTTGAGAACCTGAGATTTTGTGAAGTTCATTGATTTGAAATAGGTTCAAGAAGAAAGCCATAAAATTTATAATAGTGTAAATTCCATCTGAGTCCCTGAGTTAGAGGGGTATTTACAACTGGTCTAAATTCTTTAAATTTCCCAAATTAAGTCCCTAAGGTTGAATGCTGGGTTGCTATTAGGTCCAAAGGTAGCCAAACTGTGAAAAATAAAAAATTTTACAATTTTATATACTAGCTAAATTATCTCTGTCCTTTCCCTATCTTCTTTATCCGTTAAATTATCGATTGCACGCAGTGGCGTGACTATTGTCGGCAAGCCAGCAAGCGACTGATTGTGCGTAGCTGCATGACAACCACCGAAAAGCTTGCGAATGTATTGTTGCACGCAAGCAAACAGTTGCACATGGTCACACAGACATCTGCTTGCACGAGTGAGGAGGGCCATTAGCATGGGCACAACGACTGCGCACGAGTGGCCGTCAGCTTGGGTGCAAACAACTGCGCGTGGTCTGGCGAATAACCAGTTGTGCGTAGCAATTGTGTGTAGGCGGCCATTCATGTGGCTGTATGCAACAATCCTGCGCAAGCTATTATGCAAACAACCAATTTCGCTAGGATGATCGATTTCATGTAGATAACCAATTTTGCATGCATAGTCATGCTCGCACAATGAACGGTTGACTGATGCAGCGATGAGTATTTTTATAACATTTCGTGATCCATTTTTTATAATAAAAGTAGAGGTATTGTCCTCTTTGACATCTGAGAATTACGTGACTTGAGTACTTCTCAGGAGGTCACTCATCTCATTACCACTCTAGCCCAAGCACGCTTATTATGAAGTTTCTCATCATTAGCCTCATGGTTTTGGCTCAAAAAATGCCTTTATTATTTGGGATCATATTATCTGCTTATACAGTTCAGAAACTCCCTTCTCTTTTCAATGTAAAACAATTCAATACTATGCCCCTCCACCTAAAAGCTCACTAGGAGCCGCTCTTTGTATGAGTGATTCTAATTCACTCATATGGACATTATCCCAGCGATCACTCTTCGCCCTCTCTAGCATCGACTGTTCACAATTGTGATCTTATTCAAATAATAATAATTTTTTTGTTAAAGTTAATAGTTTCTGTCCAAAAAGACAAGACAAAAAGCTGGAATCAAGGACCTAGTAGCAATGCCAAATCGAACGTTAGGGATTGAAGTTAGGAAATTTAACAGGTTGGAACCAGCTTGTAAGAACCCCTTTCCTCACGAGCCCGAATGCAATATACCTTTCATATTAATAGCAAGTCAAAAACAAATAACAGTAGTACATATGTAAGAAAAGTATTAATGATGCGCTGAAAATAAAGTGGCACAAAAAGTATGAACAGAAAGCAGAAACTATCTTGTGCTTTGCAGAAGCAGCAATAAAAGTTCCATGCACTTTAGTATGCAAGAATGAAGAGTGCTTCCACAGATTTCCAAAATGTTATGAGGATTTTATATTAGTAGTAACCGTCCAATTTCATATTGTACAGCATATTTTGTTTGAGACTTTTTTTTGTGTGTAAGACTGTTACCTTTGATAGAAGCGGTAGTGCATCTAAAGCAGACTTGAGAATGATAATGTTTGCTATCATAATTTGACTTTTTCTACCATTGGCAGGCTTCACAACTTCTCCTGTAGCCTTTGTAGTTTTAAAGCAGAAATGACATAGTACCTTATCTAAGCAATCCATACAATAATGGGGAAATTTAGCAATATATGAGTGGCAATTACAACATTGAACATAGCCAAACAGTATGATACCGGTTTCCTTAGGGAATTTCCTGAGTACTTGGACAAGGCCAAAAAATAGCTCCTCGTTGCTCATTAGCTCATCCTGGAAAAAAATTTATTATATACATAAAATGTAAAGTGATTTTGAACCTAAAGTAATAATATTTACCAACTTAATACTATGTTAAATTTTTTGAAAAATAGCCATCCAAACGGGGAATTACTGAATGAGGAGTTCCTAGTGGTATAAATCTCCAAATGTCTTAGAAGATAATCAAGAAAGTTTATAAACAATTGACAACTTTTGAGTAAATTAGCACTAACAAGTACCAACAAGCCATTTCGCAATTTCAGCTAGCAATGCAAGACCAATACAACACACAAACAAGTCATTCTAGGCAGTTCCACCATTTACAATGGAGATTAGATTAGATTGCATCAACTTATGTTGACTGAAGATTTATGAAGCACCAATACTTCGTGGAGCCTAACATATTCGTATCGTATCCGTATCGGATACCGATACTCCCCAATACTCCACCGATACGTATCCGATACGCCATGTGGCGTATCAATTTTTATTTTCAATTTTTAAAAATTCGATACTCGCCCGATACTTTCTCGATACTTGTCCGATACTTTTCGATACTTCTAATTAAAGAAAGAATATTGAAACAGTTGGTCTAGCCTACACGATAAAAAATAAAAAATATATCATACATAAAACACAACTCATGCATAGACTCAAATAATAAGATTGAGAGATATACTTAACTCACACAATTGGGATTGCAAAATGCTTAATGTACGCTAGTGTTTCGACAATAAAAAAAGAATTTAGTATTTGTAAGCAACTGTATCATCTGGTTTTTCTATCTCAACCATACTATCTTTGCTTCTGTTAGACACCGATCACTTTTTTATTTACTTTAATCAAGCTCATATTATGAAAAAGATAGAACTTTGGTCTTTTTTATTTTGTTTATTTATTTAGTTAAGACTCAGAGAGAGAAAAACATATATCTACTTTAACTAGATTAGTGTATCTGAGTTTATGTCACATTATCTATATTATTTTCAATTATATGTTGTTTGCATTGAGCTAATTAATTTAGGTCGAATTTAAATTAAAACTGAAACTAATTTACTGATATATATTTAAACTTTCATCTCACTTAGATAATCTGTAATAGGTTGAAAGTAATTAAATAAATTTTAAAATATCATTTTAATTTAAAAAATCATTTTAAACTCAATAATTGTTGAAGGATATTTTTATTTTTTTGTAGTTCAATTGTCTATAATATTTTTTTAGTGATATTAATAATGTTTAAAAAAATATAATTAATTTGAAAAAATTTTAAAAGATATTTTTGAAAATTATAACAACAAAATCTATAAGTTATTATAATCTATCATAGATTTATATCTTAAATATGAGAATATGACGTATTATACACAAATATAACAACCGTATCCTGACGTATTTGTATCCTACTTTTTTTAAGTTTGGCGTATTGTCGTATCCGTATCGTATCATATCTGTATCGCCGTATCGTACTCGTGCTTCATAGCTGAAGATCTATGATAATTTAGGTTGACTTGGATTGAAAGAAGATACTAAGTTGTTTTGGGAAGATTGAAGATTAATCAAATTTTGGGCTGATTAATTTTATTATGTATTTGGTTTGTTCCATATCTACTCTAAGGATATGAGGTCTTTTTTTCTACAATATTTCCTACCAATATATCTTGCTTCCAAATTAGCATGTGTTGAACCTCTTAATTTTGATGATTACAATTAATTTAGCATTATGGACTAATCATCTTATTAAATGTGTTATCAGGTTATTTATGTCATAATTGAGGTGAATGTCCAAATTCAAGTTCAAGAAAAGAAGTATAATACATAATTCCTTTTATTTTCTTTTTTAGGACATAATTGTAAGCATGCATGTTTTTGCCAAGGATTTAACTTGTACTCAATCTTAGTCAGCCTAAGATCTATCCATTCCTTGATAATCTTTGCTGTGAAATTCATCTCTATAGCTGCAAGAAAAATCGATTTTCAAAATCAACCGAATTTCTCTGGACTGGCCCAAACATAGCTGCCCAGCTGACCGTTTGGCTCATCCAAATCTCCAAAAACTGAGAATATCTTATTTCCACTACTTTGTTTCTAGCAGCCCACTTTAAAAATATTTTTTAATTTGAAACATCTCTCAAAAAATTATTTTTTTACTTCTTATTCATTCTAAAATGAAAAAATATTTGCATTTCTCATTCCACTTGTTCTTTTCAGCAGTCTTTGAGTTTTGTGCTGAATATATTGTCCACCTAAATTATCTAACATGTCAAAATTTATCCTAGGTGGCACTCTCTCCTTGTTTTAGCCCTTGGGTGAAAGTTTGGGTGTTTTAGCTTTTTTTAGCCATTTTTAAATTACCTTTTTTGCTGAAACACTCCAACATGTTTTATTATGGGAAATAGACAAAACTACTATTCTATGCTTTACCACATCAGTTTTTTTTTCAGATTTCATTTTTAAAGCATTTCCCTTATTCCAAGCATAGTTGGACTTGACTTTTATCCTTAAAATACAAACTCAGCTTAACCCAATCTGTCTCCAACGTTCCAATGGACACATCATCACCTAGAAATATCTGAAATGCCCTCTGCTTGCTATTTTCTCATTGGTCCACTTATATGACATACCAAAATGGTTATCTACAATTGGCTAATTCAAATAAAGGGCAAATATTTCTTGCTTCATGCTTACCACTTGCTGTAGGAAAATAAAAGCATACATTTCCTGCTGTTCTATTAACTTCTTCCTGCTCAAAAATCTTCCAAGCTTTCCTTCAAGCTTCTACTTGCAAACAAACCTCCTCCAGGAGAAACAAAAGGAAGAAAGAGTGCTGTGCTTTTCACTGTTCTGAAGCCAAGACCAGTAGTCCTCATTGTTCACATTCCTTCTTGGCTTTTGGGTTTTGTCGTAGCTTCAAGTTTTTCATAATCTGAACCTTCACTGTTTTGTTTTTGTTGTACAATAAAAACAAGACTGTGTAGCTAATAGTTTCATATCTTAAAGCTTGCTTTTTCGTGAATATTTTGAGATATTTATTTTTGCTTAATCATTATACTTTCTTCTTTCTTTTACCCCAAAATTACAGAATTTAATCTTGGACTTCTACGAATTTTTACCCTTGGCAAGTTGCTGTATGCATAGAGCTCTTCACTGTAATTTAATTTTTTTGTGCTTAAGTTGTAATTGAGCTAGCAAGGCTAGCAAAACCTTGTAACCTTCTCTATTTTCTCTTGAGTTTGTTCTGTAGGTTTGCTCGATTTTGGTACCTGTAAAAAGCCGTGGTGTATAGGTTTTCTTAGCTTTGGTTCCTGTAAAAAGCCATAGGGTTGTATTGGGTTTATTCGGCTTTGGTTCCCATAAAAAACCGGGGAGATTTAGTGGAAATTCTCATTTGAGGAGCGTGGGGAGTGGACTAGGCGGTAAGCCGAACTATTATAAATTTGTTGTGTTCTTTTCACTTTTGCTCCCAAATTTTCTTGAACCAAAGTGATATAACATATCTAAATTTAAGTATTTTAAAGTTATAGAAAACCTGAAATATTTTTATTCAAAACAGATATATGATTAGTAAACTCTAAATTTATTATTTCTGGTCTTTTTTGGATTCATTTCTGCACTGCTCTGCGAACCTTAGTCAATTCCCAAAATCGACCGGATTGTTCGGGAAAAAATTTTCTGCACTGCTCTGCGAACCTTGGTCAATTCTCAAAATCGACCGGACTGTTCGGGTAAAATTTTCTGCACAGTTTCTCCTCTTCCAGACCAATGTCTTCCTATAAAAGCAAATCTCAGCAAACAAATTCCATAAGCACCAAACGCCTTCATCCTATGAGGGAACTGAAGCTCCTCTCACGTGATTCTGCACATGGACTACCAGCACAACCACTTCAAACACCAGTTCAAGCTTGAAGCCCATAATTACAGCCAACATTCAAGCATGGGATAGCCTTCCATCCAATGCTTGCTCCTCTTGATGTGAGTCCTCTCGAGTCAGTTCTCGAATCCCCCAGCTCAAGACCTGCAAGTTTGCAACCTGAGACCTGCAGGCTACAAGGTTTCAAGTATCATGATTTCATCCCTCTGTACAATAGGCTCACTGACTCAATTGGTATTATATCTAATGCAAGGTACAGTATCTCATAAAATCAAACCAATTACTAAATAAACAATTTGATTTGAAGTTATATTTTATTATCTGTACGTTCTATTTGGATTTAATTAAGACATGCACATAATTTTGAGAATCCATTCTAATCATCGATCCCTAAATCTAAATTATAGAATAAAATTTACAATCCTAACCCAACTTGTAAAATTCCGATCTATCATCAATCCACCTTAACTTAAAATTAAAGTCAAGTAAATTTGCAGGATTTTAATTTCTTTATTATTCACATAACTGATCTAAGATAGTAATTGTGCACGATTATGATTAATTCTTAAATTAAATACTTAATCTTAAAAATCATATATTCACTGTATTTGTCAATCATCATGTATCTATATCAATTTTAGTTGTAGAAACGAATGCATGATAAGATGGACTATTGCAAAGATGATATATAGATGCAAGGGCCTAAGAGAAGGCCACAGAACATTTGAAAGGTGTTTTGTAATATTTAACACATCCTTATGTATCTTGCACTGTGAGATGAGGGGATTTAACTGTGCGGGGGGTTATTTTCTGTGATGTAGACAGAAAATTATGGCTGAATACAATGAAATATCCAACAAAAAATGAATAAATATACATGTTCTGAGCAGAAAACTAAATGAATAAAATGAGGATTTTGTTCAGTAGGGTACTTACTAAACAATCTAAGCGGGCATTAATAGTATCAATATCTTTCAAAGGCTGCAATAGGTTTGCCCGAAGTAGTCTACCCCTAAAATTGGCAGTATAGAGAAATCCAAAGCTTAGTGTAAACATTAACAGCTATATAGAAGTAATATCAACAAATAAACAATTTCAAGAATATCAACAAGTAAAAGAAAGTAGTTTCCATCTGTTTGAAGAAAGAAATGTTCAATATAGACAATGTTGTATGCCAAATTATGAAATGGAAATTGGATGGTGAAAAAAATATTGAAAACAAGAAATACGGTCACTGTTTCATGGATGCACATATTAATAGTTCAATAAGCAAAAAGCACGACCTATAAGGCCAACAATGTTCCATGCTTAACAATAGAAAAAGTAAACCAACAGTGGCTCAACGAACATCCTGTTACTGATGTAATTTCAGTAACTTGATTGTAAGCCCCCAATAAATGCAGAATACATAACTAGAATGGTGACAGAAAAATTACAATCAGCACCATCAACTAACTGAGGATGATATTGAATTAACAACTAGTGGCAAGTTCACTTTTTTGAAATCCTCAAAATAAGGAAATCTAATAAGGAATTTGGTAAAGAACCATAAACAAACCACTTATTCGTTAATAGCTAATGTTACATAATCATAAAAACTTTAGCACATATATTGGAGAACATCTGAGAATTCTTAAGGGGATGTATTGTGCTAATGAAGACTTTGATGTTTGCATTTATAAGGAGGCTATCAACAAATCAAAAGCAAAATTTCTGTCTTCCATCCAAGCCTGACCATGTGAACTACATGGTAACTGGGTCTATACAAACTTTTTTTTTTTTGAAAGATTACAAACTTTTTATTTTGCTTCCTCATAAGAAAAATATATAAGGAGCCATGAACAATATGAGCTGCACTTCTATAGTGACATACATAAACATTAACTATAGTCTAATGCTAATTTTGCAAATACCCGCCCTTCAATTTGATGAGACATCTATCAAGATGGTGGCAGCGTGGCAAACTGATTAATATAATGCAAATATTGTTGCCCTATAATAATAAATTTTAATATTTAAATACATATTTTAAATTTTTTAAAATAATAACTTAACAATTAGGCTCTGTTTGGCAATGGACTAAAAATCATGGCTAAAATTACCCATGGCCAAAATCTTAAATTTATTTTAAAAAAACTTAAAAAATTATTTTATATCTCATCTCACACAAATTCCAACATTAAACAATCACTTTATTTCACATCCAACACAATTCTCAATAAATCAATCAACTTTATTTCACATCATACACAATTTTTAATATAACCAACTTACTTTATTTCACATCATATACATTTTTCAAAAATCACTAAAAATTCCAACCAAATCTTCTTTTTTTTCTTATTACCAAACAGAGCCTTAATGTTAGCGAATTTGTTGAAAATATCAAGTGAATAAAGTTTTGGGTAGGGATCAAAACCAAATTAGGGATCTCTTCCCTTACATATTTTATTGCAGCCACAATTTTGACCATCACCTATTCATCTGATCAGCCTTGACCAGTCATGACAACATCAGATCAGGGATCAAACCGGCTCAAATCCAGAATCCATCAAGAGTATCCTCGGCCGCTCATCTATTGTCTTGCCTCTACCAGATGATAACAAGGGAAGAGATGTTGAGTATCTAGGGGAGGTTGACAGATTGCATCGGGCATGTCGAGCATTGACACGACGATGTCAACAAATTTGAAGATGTCAGGCATCAACACGAAAAACCAACATGTTGAGTGTATTGATCATCAAGCATCAACTAAGAAGTCAAAGAGTTGAGAAACTCTGGTTGACTCATTCCAACCCCATTTTTGAGCTCTAAGCTTTTCAAAAGTTGGTCATAACCCTCCATGATTACACCCGACATCTTCCATAACTGGGGCAAACCTTGGACAATTTCCAGTTAGTAAAATCTTATGTTTGGCTGATACTCCACAATCCAGGAAATTCATAGAAGGGGAGGAGATCAGGCCTCAGATTGTAAGTAAATATTCTGGGAAGCAATTTTTCCAAAATAAGCTTCACAATGAGTCAATAAAGAGGGAGAGAGGTTACATTCTGCCATTCGGTTTTAATCAAATAAGATAGCATTTCTTTCTGTGCACTTACTTTTTTTCCCAATTCCTCTGCACCCTAGTCGACCGACCCTTCTCCATAATCAATAGGAATAGGCTGAGCTATTTTTCTAGCTGTGACTAACGTGAAGGGGTTGAAAGGGAATTTCAATAGTTAGTCTTTTGACTTTCCTCCACCTAAACTCAAAACATCAACAGGTTGAACTAACAAATGTGTGCGTATTGAACGAATCTGCAAACAACTCAATTGCACTGCACTAGCTCTGGGCTTGCACCGTGATCCAATCTTCTCAAGCCAAAACCTTGTACGGATCAGCTTTTGTGGCAATTTATTCTGCTATATATTAAGGTTTAGCCTTATCCAACAATGGATCAGAAACTTTGGGCCATAACTAGTGTGAATTCCAAACGTCACAAACCATCTTTTTATTCAATCTACTACTTCTTGTGAAGAGCTTAACTAAGCATCAAAACCCTCTGAGCTTAACTATTAGGGCTTAAAGGATGACACTATATGCCCTGTTTGGCGCGAGGACTAAATCAGGACCAAAATGATACTAATTTAAAAAACAATAATAATAATAATAATAAATAAATTTTTTTAATCATTCTACACAAATTCTAATATAAAAAAATATTATTTTACTTCACATACTCAATAATTTTCAGTAAAAAAATTAATTTTATTTTACATCCTAGACCAAAATACTCAATTTGAATATTTTGATCTAGGATGGAAATAAAGTACATATTTTTATTGAAAATTATTGAGTATGTGAAGTAAAATAATATTTTTTTATATTAGAATTTGTGTAGAATGATTAAAAAAATTTATTTATTATTATTGTTGTTGTTTTTTAAATTAACATCATTTTGGTCCTGATTTAATCCTCGCACCAAATAGGGCTTAACCAAGGCTAACCAAATGGATCATTTATCTCTTTTTTGGACTAAGGAACTGATATTTTATAATGTGGGATTTATGTAAGACCTGAAGAAAACATTGGTTAATAGCTGTTCTTGCAATTTCTGATGCATACACCTAAGCCTTTAATTATTATGCCAAACACATCTAGTTAACTTTTATCAGCATCTATATTGAAAAGAAACATTCTTTTAAAATATATATATTTACGATCATGATATTACATTGATTTTTTACAGAGATTATTTATTAATAGAGCCTCCAAACCCCGATTCCAATACACAAAAGAGACGGTTATCAACATCTCGAAGCCAACGACATTGTCGGTGGTGGGGAGCACCAGCCCCAACTTCTTACTTTACAATTTTAGAGATAAGAATGAATTAACAGTTCTTGATTAGTATGAAATAAACAGTCTGGTTTTCTTCAGCAATAACCAGATCTTGATCAAAGAGTAATCTGATGAATGATTGGATATTGTCATTGTAAGATGAAGTTAAAGCTAACTCAACCCAAGTTACTCTTGGGTAAAGGAACGAAAAGGAGCTCATGATAGTGTTCTGGACATTGCTTAAAGTTTTGATGTGGGTAGACAGTAAATATCAAGAAGTCTCTTTCTAGAAAGGCAATGCATTCTCACTAATAGTACTGGATGATGCCAAGAGAAGGAAAAAATGCATTTCACTCTCTATTTGTCATCTTTCTTGTCCACTGATTTTATAAATACTCCAAGTTATGTAGGAAAGCAAGGAAATGCTATAGGTTCAAAAAAGAACCAGTGAAAAGGAAACTAACCCGAACTCATGACTACATTGGATGAATCAATGACAGACAAACAAATCCACATCTTTGCAGCCAACAAGAAATGTCAACTCATTTTTTTAATTCCACTCAATACACAATAAAAGAAAGGACATTTACAAAACTTGTAAAAGGCCAACAAACCTTATCTGAAATCAAAGTAACAGGCAAATCATGTAGTCAAAAGATAAATCAACTAACAATAAACTTATATATACTCATCATCATCATTATCCTTATTCTAACTATTTGTAACCAGCTTTATGAATCCTTTTTCACCACTTAAATTTGCTAAATAAAACTATGATGTTAACCTTAACTCATTTAAAGCTTTTTGTTTAACATCTGAATACAGAAAAAAAGATTTTTGATAGAATTATTTGCCCTATTTTTGGTTTTCCATCAAAAAGTGACTTTGGACCGGAAGCAGACAAAGAGCATAACTACTAAAGGGTTAATCACTAAAATACTGCCCAATAACAAAGACTTCTTTCAAAACCCACAAAAGTATTAAAACTAAGAATAAGGTGTCAGGGTTTAGTTCATGATAATTATGCTTGGATGAAAAACAACACAATTTTGTCATACATGCACACATGCAACACGAGCTCATCTACAAATATTAACCATACCCTCCAAAAGTTTTTGTTGTCTTCAACATTTGAAAGAGACTTCTTTTTTTGTTGTTAGTGCCCCAAACTCCTGAGCATAGTGGGTCGATTATTTCCAAATTCTGGACACTACAAAGAATTGATCACACTTTAGAAATTCTTCAAATATCCAAAAAACATGGGAAAGGAAATCCTTTATTGTGAGATCTAGCAAACTAGTAGAAGAGTCAAAATGTGGAAGAACAGAAGGAAGTACCTGGTAGAATCAATATTCATATGGTCAAATGAGCCATTGAATGTAACCTAGTAAGGGACAATAAATATTCAAGAAAGTTTAGTCTTCATCAAAGAAATTGGCCCACTTGAAGTTCATTCGCCAACATAAAAAATATAGCCAAAGTTTAAAAATCCTTCCATCATATATCTCCAATTGCAACATTAGTCAAAATAATGATAATGGGAGAACAAAAGAACTAAGGGAATCAAAAAACACTTAAAATTAAATCTAAAACAAATATTAAGAAAATAAATAAAAATATGTTGTTACCTATTACCGACTAATTCAAAGCATACAAGCTTCTACCCACATAATGAAGTTGAAAAAACATGACTTGCTATATACCGTTGGCAATTACCATATAAAGTGAAACTATATGTAAAAAATCAAAGAGTCTTACAGTTAACGAGTGATTTGTTACAACAATGCCTTTCTCTGCTTCAATCCTATACAAGCACAAGAAAAATTTATAAATAATATACAAATAAAGAGAAAAGTATGCTACTTAAAGTTGCAATTTAAAGAAACTAAAAACCAACACATAATTGTTAGCCACTTTGCATAAGATCAAGAGAACAGAAAAAGACAAATCAAAACATCATATTTCTAAATACAAGCACTAGAAATAAGAGTATAAAATTTACAAAACATTTTTCTCAAAAAAAAAAAAAGTCGAGGCCAACATTTGAAACAATGAAAGGCATTTACATATTAATAGAAATTTTGCCAATCATCCTTGAGACTGATTTCCTTTTGAGCCAACCTTGCTAATGGTAACAAATAGTAATAATTTGACAACAGCTAATTATAAATAAATTGCCTAACATTAATAATAATTTTGCAAGTCATTCCAACAAATCCACTCTTTTACTCAGCCCACTCTAGTTAGACTTAGCCATTTCTTACCAATACCTACATGCAAAAACAATAAAGAAAAAACAGTTATATGTGCATGTTACATTCTCATGAAAAGTAATACTTATTGACAATTTGATACAAACAAAATTAGATAACATGCATTCTTATATATCTAAAAATCTGATTGAAAAACTACTATTACTATGAAAATGCAAATATTTTCTATAGTTAATTATACAATAAATCATGAAGTTTAAATCCCGCAAATTAAGCTATTTTAAAATTAGAATTAAATCATATTGTTTCATAAATAATAATTTATCAACTAAATTAAGCTGTTCAATTAAATTTAATTAAAATATATCTAGATTTGAAAAATAAGAAAGTGTTAAGTGCATAAACCGCATCATGCCGAAAAAGAATCCCAACCATCCGATATTTCTCACAGAAGTGTGTCCACGATATTAACAATAGAAGCATTCGACGAAGATCATATGAGAATATGATCTCAACAATAGAAGCGTTCGGCTCATTAATTTAATTCCTTTATGGCTAGCACAATCTCATACATTTAACATTCTTTTAATTTTCAAAATCATATTAAACAACTCATAAAGGCAAGAAACTATATATTTTATGCATCTCTAAATATTTATTAGAATGTCACTCAATCCTACTACTTATATACATTTCATCTTCTTTAAAGGTTCTCAAACTTTAGCTATATTAATACATTAGAGCTCTATATTAATACATTAGAGCTATATTAATATATTAGCTCTGACACCAAATGATACAAATCGTTTAGATTCATATCAAAAGACTTAATTGATTTAAGAGGATCAACTTCCTAGTGGTTCAAGGGAACTGAACCTTTAGGTAACAAAGAAAAAGAGGAAAGAGCATATTATTTTTCACAATTCCCATGCTAATATGCTTACATTTTTATAGCTTCAATCTTACGTACAACAACAATCTAAATATGAAAGAAGGCTAAATGCCATTATGATTAAGGACTTAAAAGAAAAACAAAAAATTCTCAACTATGAGGAGGAAATTTGAAATTCAAATTCATATCAACTCTCCTCTACAGTGCGTGCAGAAGATCAGCACGCCAACCCTTCGATGATGTGCCATGAGCCTGCATTAGCATGCTACAAGGCTAATACCCCACAGTCTCCGTCCACTCGCACCATCCTCCCCGATCTACCCCAATTCAGTCAACCCTCTCCAAGGCTCCGTCAAATAGATGCTCACACTGACGTCACCTTCCAAGCCATTGCATGTGCCAACCGTACAATTCCATGGTTGTCTATATGCCCAAACTACAAGCCTACGCTACCCAAACCTTCCCCCCTCCCCATCCCTATCTTTGCATCCCACCAAATCTTCCTTAAGCCAACCCTATTTGGGCTTAATCACTCTAGCATTATCACTTTTGATCCAAATATTCGCTAATCAATTTGATTTTAACTGAAATTATCTAGTTCGACTGAATTATTTGATTTGGCTCTAACTATGTAGTCATAAATTTGTTTAATCCAGAACTAATGGATATGATTTGAGTAAAAAACTTAATTTAATTTTGAGACTGCACCTATTTTAATTGAATTTAATCAAGCATCCTAATATAAATGCTAAATTCCCATTTATCAAATAATATGATGCACTTTAGTTTTTAAAATGATTTAGTTTATAAGATTTATTCTCTTGTTTGTCATATAAATATATATTGAAAACAATTGCAACTATAATAATTTGTCAAATTAATATTGTTAAAATTAATTATACATATCACCACATTTTGTCTCGCATGACAATAATATGTAAATTAAACTGAAGTAAGATAATAGAACACTGACCAGAAATGCACTACTATATAGAAGCATTTTATCCCAAAATGTCTAAAAATCATCTCAATAATTTTAGGCTAAGGGGAATGTTGTTAATGTAAACAACCCTTCCTCTCTAACGAAAGCTAAGGCAATGAACTATACCAGCCTATTTTTGACTACATAAAAATATTGCATGAAAGAAGATTATGGTCTACCATTTGATAGTAGCAGCAGCAGCCGCTAGACAAAGGTAATACTGCTTTTGGTAAGTATCTAAGCCAAGTGCGGATGGTTCTTTAGCAGCCAAAATTTTCACTAGAACAGCACCCTTGCGAAAGGATTGATGGACAGATCAGTTAGCTAAGAAATAAAGCAGACATTGTATCAAACAAGGAAACTGAACAATAATACCTTGGTATCATCAAAGTAGCTGCGGGAAACTGTAATCTGTGCAGGTGAATGAAAAATTATCAGATGCAATAGATTTCTATAGAGTTATAATAATGATGCATACCTTTCTATTTGATGGATAATGTTTGTCTACAAGCTCTGAAACCCCAACCATGCCATCTGGAGCAAGCTTTATTGGGGGAACAATTATTATCATGGGATCATAGAATAGAAACAGTGTCTTTGTGTTCTGGTACGAACAACTAGTTTCAATGTATTGAGAAAGATGTAATGATGCTGATCGTAAGTCAAATGCAGCCATACCAACCTATTTCAAAAGTTAATGCATAAACATTCCATCAGGGCGAATCATTCTCCACGAGGGAAGTGGAAATGCACAGCATGATGGAAGAACATAAATTTTATAAATTAAATTCCATCAAGGAACAACTAAATTTAGTCATTTTGAAATTTGGAACTCAACAAAGAGTAATTTTCTGAAAACATCAAACAATTGCATATATATATATATATATATATATACTATAAATACAGTAAAACCAGCATGGCTTCCAGGTCGAGTGTCAGAAATAAGTTCAACATGAGCATGAACTTTATGAGTTTCACAAAGTGGCAATTGCAAACAACATTTTTTGTTACAATTTACACCTAGATTCAAAGTATAGCTGTTTCATCCCTAGTACAGTTTGCTAGCCAAAGTGACCGTCCAAAGCAGACATTTGAAATTTCATGGAGAAACAACTTCCAGAACCCCATAAATTCAAACCCACCATTCAACACCTTTTTAGCTTATGGTTAGCTATCTAGCAAGACATAATTACCAGTATGATCAAAAAGGGATGATTTGATGTGATTGAAAAGAGTACTCGCATTAATTGGAGAAAAGAAGTCATGTATATTAACTCAATTACTTTGGCACATCTGATTATCTTTTTTATTGAAATGGTGGCCCAGGCCATTCATTAGCAAATGAAAAAGTAATAACAGTAAATTAAGTAAAATCTCTCCTGAGGAGTTTACAAAAGTCAAGAGGGGAAGGGGTTTCTTTATCCCACATAAAATACCTATTGTGGCCATGTAGGCCAAATAATCAGTAGGACTATTGACTTCCTGAGGTATATGAGTGATCTTACAATTTTCAAAATGCAAAAGGAAAGCCACATTTGAGTATCTGATGACTCTTATCTATCACCACGACCCCACATCTCCATTTACAGCTCACGTCTCGAATTCTTTCGACCAACAATTATAAATCGATAAGTGTTCTTAAATATGTGCACATGTGAAAACTCTTGCTGATGTTTAGTAAATTTAGGGGAAATAGCATCATGTACTTGATGCATGACTCATTACATGTAATCCATTGCACTTGGGTCCTAGGCATTTTTATTAGCACATGGATCTCTAAAGTTAGTTCCCATTCTTTATTTGAGTCCTTTATCATAAAATTAATAACCATTTTTTTACTCCTAATTCATGTCACATGCAAAATGAAGTGATTACAAGATCCTTAAAAAAGATGCCTTTAGTCCACTTAGTATAAAGTCTATGATAAATTGACTGGATCCCTGAGGTATCATAGTAGTGGTCCAATTGCAAATTATACTAGAATTTCAATTCCTTGGTTTATGGGGCACACATGCTTATTTTGCACATGAATTCCTAACATTATTTCAAAAACTTTGTTAGGTCCTTGAGATTGCTCTACGTCTAAATTAATTAACTGAAAGACAATTATAAGTTGATTCCACTTAAGATCAAACCAAATAAATTTTTTGCATATATTGTACATGTTACATTAATATATTACTATAAGCATACAAATGATGCATACATTTTATGTGTTATAAAAAAATATTTATATGAAAGGCAAAAGTACAACGCATGTGCAAATATAATTATTAAAGATATGTACAAGTACCAATATATGTGCACATATAATTATAAATGAATATAACATGTATAAATTCAGCAAGTTATTGATATGTCTCTACAATTTTCCTATAATTACACTTTGGCTTACTTTTTTAAAACTCTTTCTACTAGGTCACTATAGTTTACCTAATATTATTTTAAAGGTCCCTAAAATGACATATATTAAATAAAAGGTCCAAACAGATAGTTTCTGTTAACATCTAAAGAATATTTCGTTAATGCAACTGAGAAATTTCTATTTTACCCTCTCTTCCCTCCCCCCCTATTTCTCCATCACCGCTTCCATGCTCGAGTCAGTTGTCACACTTTCGTCAAACACTAGCTCACCGCCACATTCTCCATCGACTGCCAAGCTCAAGTTCTCTATCATTGCCCCTTCCCCTCCTCACCCTCTACATTCTCCACTTCCTTTGTCACTGTCAATCCTGAGCCTGCTACAGAGGCTCACGCCTCTCTCACACTCTCCCATCCTTAAAAAGGAAAGGTGAGGAAGATCATGAGCAAAAAGATGGATCTAGAATCCTGTGAAGGAGACGAAGGAGAAGAAGGCTCAAGTATAGAAGTGGCAAAGAGGATTGGGGAAGAGGAGGACAAGAGAGACAGGAGAGAGATATTTGAAATAGTTGTTAAATAAAGAATTTTAGAGATTTAAAAATTAGATGGTATAGATTTTAAAAATTAGAAAAAACATTAAGGGTAAAATTAAAAATAATTGCAGAAGGATCTCAATGTAATATTAGGTAAACTCTAGAGACTTAGCGGAATGATTTTTAACAATATTTACCCATCTTCCTAAAACATTATTGATAAGGTGAGAATATATCAATCGGAGCCCTTAATAATTCTAAATGAATATAATCATATATGCTTACTAATTTTAACTTTCCTTCACTTCACTAAAACATGGTGCTCAAAGAAATCAACTTCATATATGTGTTGACCGCATAACAACCGTTACTTACTAAGAAATATGCAACCTTTCTAACTCATATGTCCTAACCTTATATGTCAAATCTTGTGGTGTCTTCCTCAAATATAGTTGATGAGAATGCCAAAGGAAACACCATTAACTATTGTTCCTTGCAACATGTATAAAGATTGCGAACTCTATTTGCTTTTATGACAACAAGAGCTTCTTTGCTAGCTTTAATGCTTATATGCATCTCCAATAAATGCACAATGAGAATCACTCAATGCACAAAAAGAAATAAGATTTTTCTTTAGATTCTAAGCATGTTTGACATCAATTAATGTTCAAATCACGTTAACATGCATTTTTAACAGTATCATGTCTAAACAAAATGTTTTGCACATAGCATTGTTCCCATCAATACATCATAACCATCTCATAAGATGAGAACCTTTATTTATGATATGATCAACAACAACAACAACAACAACAACAACAACTAAGCCTCTATCCTACTAGGTGGGATTAACTACATGATTTTTTGATAAAGCGGCTACATGAATCCTTTGTTTTCATTGCACTCTATCAATTAACAAATTCTCATTTAGCTCTAAGTGTGTAAGATTATTTATGGTATAAACAAAGTTAAAATTCCAATCATTATCATTCCTAACCCTAGTTACTACAGCGACACCATTGATTGTCTTCCACTAATTTCTCATTCTTTTTACTATTCTAACCATTATGCATTTTTCATTCATCAATGAAATATTTATATGCTAGGTAAAGAGCATAACAGTAACATAGTTTATTAGTTGTCTTATATTTTTATATTAATATTTCTCAATTCTCTAATTATAAACTTAACTCTTTAAATGAGATTTGGTGAGCATATCTTCTTGCATATGAAGTAAATATAACCTTTGTGTTTGGAAGGCTTCTAGTCATAAGCATAGACTCTAGCTTATCATAATAAAAAATCTCAGTCATCACCTCGTCTAAAAGATAGTTAGATAATTTTGAGAGCTTTTTCAATCATCTCTTCCATTTTGTTCAATGACACACAAGTGACTTTGCAAGAACCTCCTGGACTAGCATCCCATTTATCTTGGTTTGACATAATCTAAAGGTTTTGGAGCCATCAAACTTTTCAATCTCATACTTTTTCGCCACTATACAAGTAACTCTGATACCCATGTGCTAGAGATTAAACAATGTTAATCAGTAGGAGCACAACAGAACCAAGATTAATGGGAACCACTAAAGTAGATAATAAAGAAACACTGAACTTACATAATTCAACTGAAAATGCCTAATTCCGCAAGAGAGAAAGGAAAATTTGCCACCATCAAAGTCAGTACAAAGTGTACTCAGACATTGGAATAGAACAAGCACTCAGCTCTGAACTCAAATACATCCAATCTCATAATAAAAAAATCCATAAAATCTTTCTTCTCAAAGGACAATTATCTTTATTACTCATAAACCATAATAAGAGAATAATATCAAAGAAAGCTTAAAAGAGAAGAACCTTAAGTACTTTATTCACTTCTACCTCTTGCTTTCTTTTAGATCGTGTTGTGCTTGATGGTGTCATCATGCTTCTATGGAGCCTTCATTTATAACCAAGTAACCTCTATTTGTAATAAAAGATTTTTAAGAGAAGTCCAATATGACAATTCCAAAGTCATCATTAAAACAATATCAGAGGAATAAAGGCTAATAGGCTATAGACGAGAGATTAGTCAAAAAAAGCACATGCACATTATCCATCTAATTTATTTGTTTATCCTTCCATAAAAGTGTTAATCGCATAATAAAAATTAGTCAAGCTTAGCCATCAATTTTTTACTTCATTCATATTCTAGATATCCATTAGAATTAAGGTAACCTTTTTCGTTGAATTAACATAGGATAAATCTAGGATGAACATCTGCCCTTTCTCCTGTTCTCAATTAGAGTAATCGCGGAGCTTGGGTGATCACGGCCAGAGCCTGCTTCTTCATTTCAAACTAAAAACATCTCAAACTGCAAACCTAAAATATCACTTGAAAAGTCTTACGATGACGACCATTGAATATAATTACTATATTGCAGAATATGTACAAGCAGCGAATGACTGAGAAAACCTGGGAAAAGAGCTGAGCCATGGAATGCCTCATCACAGAACCTAAGAACACCAACTCTAACATCCGAAATTAGAATATATGTACGGGTCAGGAGCAATGCAAGAAGAAACGAGGGAAAGGAGCATAACCCTAGGACAGCCGTCATTGTTCTGCTCTCGCTTATACCAATCACAAGCTTGACCGATCGCCACCTTTGCCTTTTCCTTTTTCCATTTAAACACTTCTCAACTAAAACCCACTAAAATGCAACGCATACCTCACGCACGCGTCTTACCGAATGACAACTTAAATAGTAAATAAGAGCTGCAGTTTAGCCTTCTAAGAGAGCATTACCACATTGCAGGCCATGAGCGATCGAAAAACCTTGTAAAAAAAATAACGCCAGGATGCTTACATATGGAGCCTAAGAAAAAATCCTACTATCCGCCACTGTAATCGATACACAGACGAAGAACGATAGAGGCAGAAGCAGGAAAGGAGAAGGATGAGGCTCTGATGACCGTACTTCCTTTGCTCTGTTCTCGATTACACCGATCACGAAGCTCGAGCGATCGCCACCGGCTCCTTCGTCTTCCATCCTTACGCCTCTATCGTCCTAGGAAAGTTGCCGCTGAATGGTGACATTCAAAACAAATTTTCATGGCTAACAGGGAATCGGTTCGGATTTGGATCAACCCTATTTAGATCCGACCCGAATAACATGCGAGGCGGATCAAAAGCCTACAGCAGACCGAGGTTGGCCCAGATTCTCCTTGGTGGCATGTAAAATAAAATAAAATAATTTTTTAAAAAAAAATATGTATAATATAAAATAAAGTGAATTAATTATATTAAAAATTATATTATATATAAAATAAAGTGATTGTTTAATATTAAAATTAGTGTAGGATGAGATATAAAATAATTTTTAAAGTTTTTTTTTTAATAAATTTAAGATTTTTGCCAATTGATGTTATTTTTTTAGCCAGTTGTCAAACAAAACCTTAAATCAGATTTTGGGTCAACCCCAACTCTCTTCCAATACTTTTTGCTTGTTCATTTTATTAATCCTTACTTTCGATTAATACATATTGAGAGAGAGATGAAATTCTAATAATTAGCACATAATATGCTTAATACATAGTATTTCTAGCTCAGAAGTTTAGTATCAGAAAGATAATAATTATTCAGAAAAATACACAGAAATTTAAGATGGTTTAGAAATGAATTCCCCTATATCTACCTGAGAGTCAGCGAAGAAAGTTCCACTAAAACTAAAAAAATTTGGTCTGAGGACCAATACAAGAGGAAAAATAAAGAATACAAGCTTCGACCCCGATATTTTTTGGGGTAATCTGATTCTCTTTTTTATCTATTGATCTTTTGCCAGTTTTCTTCTGTCTCCTCTCTTGGAGCTTTACCTAGAAATTTTTATAGATAAACTGTAGTAAAGCTCAGCAGGTTCTCTGGGATGAAATATTGTATATTATATCCACTGAATTCATACTGACGGTCTCACCATCGTTAACTCTGAAAAAATTGTCAATAGTAGACAGAGCACGCGAGTCCTTAATTTCTGTGACCGGTGGGAATCTTCACTTAATAGAAGCTACGCTGATGTGGCAATCTCCACTAGACTAACTGTGACAGCTAAAGGTGAGTAGACATCGGTCAAATATCGCGGCCAAGGTCATAGGATACCGAATCCTCGTGGCCAAGGTTCCAGACCTATAAAGGAAAAGCATGATTAGTCAAATATCGATAATAGATAATAGAAATTGAAAGGTCTTTGGGTATCATGTGTATGGCCGAAATACGATGCTAAATCTAAGTGTAAACAATATATAAATAAAGTATAAATTAAATTTTCAAGTTATTAAGTTTTTCTATGAAGCAGGTTTTAGCTGGAGTGTACTTCTTTATCCACTGTGAGTTATACACAACATAAATTGAATTAAAAGATTTTCGTTACAAATAATAAAAAAAATATTGAATTAGCTACGATCTATTACCCACTAGTTTAGGCTAGGATTGGTCACTAGAAATGAGATATTATTCCATGAATTTAGCATGATTAAAAGATCATAGATTAGAAAAAAATTTACCATGAAATGTTGTAAATCAGTTTTTAAAAGTGTCTAATAGGTTAAAATAGATTTATATACTATCAAAAAGACATATAATTATCGGTATTATATTAAAATTCAGTCATATATCTCTAATAAATTGTCAAATATCTGCTTTCAGCTAAAATACATCTACATAGTAAATATTAGTTCTTTAATCAGTGTATTATGTTAAAATGATTTGATATAGATAAGATCAAAATAAAATTGCTTGCATTCTCTTCAAATTTAATAAAAAATTATTAAATACTCATATAATTACTAGTATTCAATTAAAGTAACTTATAACGCGATGAATCATTCAATAAATGTTTATATTTAGCATGAATTCAATGTAATGCAATAAATAATTGTAACAACACCATTATTCAATTTAAATATATTGAAATGTCATAAATCAGTCTCTAAAAGTATCTGATAAGGTATACATCAATATACTGTCAAAAAAATATGTAATTGCTGGTATTATATTAAAACTCAAACATATATCTCAAATATATCGCCAAAAGTCTATTTTGGCTAAAATACTTCTATAAAGCAAATATAAATTATTTAATCCTAGTATTATATTAAAATATCTTTATATAGACAAGTTCAAAGTCTAATGGCCAGAATTATTTTTAACTATATTCAAAAATCATTGAATGATCTTATAGCTGCTAGTATGCTATTAAAATAACTTATTATGTAATAAATTATTCTCTAAATACTTGTATATAGCTTAAATTAAACATTAATGCAATAAATAGCAATAAAAATACCACAATTCAATTGGAATACACTGATATGTCTTAAATCGAACTCTAAAAGTACCTAATAAGTTGAAATACATCGATATACTATCAAAAAGATGTGAAATTATCGGTATTATATTAAAATTCAATCATATCTCTCTAATTAATCGCCAAATATCTCTTTTCAGAAAAAATATATCAATATGATAACTATTAGTTATTTAGTCAAAAAATTATATTAAAATACCTTGATATAGATAAAATCAAAGTTAAATTACTTATATTCTATTCAAATACAATAAAAATGAATTAAATACTTGTATAATTGCTAGTATTTTATTAAAATAACTTATTATATAATGAATCATTCTCTAAATGCCTGTATTCTGCTTGAATTCAATGCTCATGAAATTAATCATTGTAAAAATGTCACTATTCAATTCAAATATGTAGATATGTCATAAATCAGTCACTAACGCTACCTAATAGGTTAAAATAGATAGAAATACTATCAAAAAAATGTGTAATTACCGATATTATATTAAAACTCAACCAAATATATTAAAAGTCAACCAAATCTCCCTATAGATTGCCAAATATCTATTTTTGGCTAAAATATATTGATATAATAAATATTAGTTGTTTAATAAGAGTATTATGTTAAAATACCTTGATGTGAACATGATTAAAGTCAAATTACTTATATTCTCTTTAAATATTATCAAAAATAATAAAATACTTATACAATTACTAGTATTCAGTTAAAATAACTTATTATGTAATAGATCTTTCTAAATATTTGTGTTCAGCTTGAATTTAATATTAATATAATGAATAATTGTAAAAATATTACTATTCAACTCAAACACATTGATATGTTATAAATCAGTGTCTAAAGCTGCGTAATAGGTAAACATACTATCAAAAAGATGTATAATTGACGGTATTATATTAAAATTCAATCAAATCTCACATATAAGTCATCAAATATCTGCTTTCAGCTAAAATAAGTCAATTTAATAAATATTAATTGTTTAATTAAATTATTATGTTAATATGCCTTTATATAGATAAGAACAAAATCAAATTTCTTGTATTCTCTTCAAATACAATCGAAAATAATAGAATACTTGTATAATTGCTTGTGTTCAATTAAAATAACTTATTAATTGTTCTCTAAAACCTTGTATTCTGCTTGAATTTCACTTGAATTCAATATTAATGCAGTTAATCATTGTAAAAAAGTCACTATTCAATTTAAATATATTGATATGATAAACTAGTCTCTAAAAAAGATGTGTAATTACTAGTATTTACTTTTATTCTCTTCAAATTTAATCAAAAATATTTGAATACTCGTATAATTGCTGGTATTTAATTAAAATAACTTATTATGTAATGAATAATTTTCTAAATACATATATTCAGCATGAATTTAACGTTAATACAATAATAGGTGTGAGAACACCACTATTCAATTTAAATACAAATATACGTCATAAATTAGTCTCTAAAAGTGCCTGACAAGTTAAAATATATCAATATATTATCAAAAAAATATGTAATTGCTAGTATTATATTAAAACTCAATCATATATCTCGAATATATTGTTAAATACTTGTTTTAATTAAAATACTTCGATAAAGCGAATATAAGTTGTTTAACTTAAGTATTATGTTAAAATGCCTAGATATAGGCTAGTTCAAAGCCTAATTACACGAATTATTTTTAAATATATTCAAAAATTATTAAATGATCTTATAGCTGTAAGTATGCTATCAAAATAATTATTATGCAATAAATTATTCTCTAAATGCTTGTATATAATTTGAATTTAACGTTAATACAATAAATTGCAGTAAAAAAATATCATAATTCAGTTCACATACACTGATATGTTTTAAATCGAGTTTTCAAAAAAAGTGCCTAATAAGTTGAAATAAATTGATGTACTATCAAAAAAATATGCAATTACCGGTATTATAATAAAACTAATCATATATCTCTAATAGATTGCCAAATATTTATTTTCGGTAAAAACACATCGATACAGCAAATATTAGGCTTTTAATCACAGTATTATATCAAAATGCCTTCAAATAGAAAAGATCAAAGTCAACAATTACTTGCATTTTCTTCAAATATAAAAAAAATAATTGAATACTCATATAATTACTTGTATTTAGTTTAAATAATATATTATGTTTAAATCATTCTTTAAATGCTTGTATTCGGCTTGATTTCAATGTTAATGTGATGAATAATTTTAAAAACATAACTATTCAATTTAAATATATTGTTATGTCATAAATCAGTTTCTAAAGATGCCTAATCGGTTAAAACAGATCGATATATTGACGAAAAGGTGTAATTGCGGTATTATATTAAAACTCAACCAAATTTTCCTAATATATTGTCAAATATCTGCTTTCGGCTAAAGTACATCGATATAGCAACTATTAGTTATTTAATCAAAGTATTATATTAAAATATTATGATATAAAAAAGATCAAAATTAAATTGCTTGTATTCTCTTCAAATACAATAAAAAATAATAGAATATTTGTATAATTACTTGTATTTAGTTAAAATAACTTCTAATGTAATGAATTATTTTCTAAATGCTTGTTTTGTGCTTGAATTCGGCTTTAATGCCAATAAATTATTGTAAAAAATATCATTATTCCATTTAAATACATTAATATGTCATAAATTAGTCTCTAAAAGTGCCTAATAACTTAAAATAGGTGAATATACAGTCAAATAAATATGTAACTGCTAGTATTATATTAAAATTTAGTCATATATTCCTAATAGATAGCCAAATATTTATTTTTAGTTAAAATACATCGATATAGCAAATATTAATTATTTAATCAAAATATTATATTAAAATGCATTGATATTGATATGATCAAAGTCAAAATATTTATATTATCTTCAAATACTACAGAAAATTATAGAATGCTCATAAAATTATAAGTATTTAGTAAAATAATTTATTATATAATAAATTATTCTATTAATACTTGTATTCAGCTTAAATTTAAAGTGAATGTAATGAATCATTGTAAAAACGTTATTATACAATTTAAATATATTGATATATTGTAAATCAGTCTCTAAAGCTGTATAATAAGTTAAAACATATTGATATACTATAAAAAAGATGTGTAATTGACAGTATTACATTAAAACTTTATCAAATCTCCCTAATAGAATATCGACAATCTACTTTTGACTAAAATACATCGATATAAAAATTATTAGTTGTTTAATTAGAGATTTAAATTAGAATGCCTTGACATAAATAAAAATAAAGTTAAATTTCTTGTATTCTCTTCAAACACTATTAGAAATAATAGAATACTACTAATATTTAGTATAAAAATAACTTAATATGCAATAAACCTTTCTCTAAATATTTATATTCGGCTTGAATTTAACGTTAACGCAATGAATAGCTATAAAAATATTATCATTCAATTCAAATATATTGATATATCATAAATGAGACTATAAAAAATAATATAATGAATAGAGCAATATACTATTCTTTTAAAATTCGATGTTAGTGTAACGAATAGAGTAAAATAATAATCTTTTTAAAAAAATGTGTAATTGCTAGTATCTTTTAAAATGTAAAGCGTTCTCTAAAAGTTAATGTAATGAATAGAGTAAAATAATATTCTTTTCAAATTTGACGTTAATGTAATCAAAAGTTGTAAAAATATTACTATTCAATTCAGATACATTGATATATCGTAGATCAATCTCTAAAAGTGTAGAAAAACATAAAATACATGAATTTACTGTCAAAAAGATGTGTAATTGCCGGTATAATATTAAAACTTAATCTTATGTGCAAAATAAATTATTTCAACTGAATACTAGCAATTACACAAGTATTAAAATATTTTTTACTGTATTTAAAGAGAATACATGTAATTTTGATGTATTTTAGCGACAAATAGTTGTTATATCGATGTATTTTAGCAAAAAATAGATATTAGAGATCTATTAAGGATATTTGATTAAGTTTTAAGTCTGTAATTACACATTTTGTTTACAGTATATTCACTCATTTTATGTTATTAGACACTTTTAGAGACTGATTCATGACAAATTAATATATTTGAATTAAATATTATTATTTTTAAAACTATTTATTGCATTAACGTTGAATTCAAGTCGAATACAAGCATTTAGAGAATGATTCGTTGCATAATAAGTAATTTTAATAAAATACTAGCAATTATACGAGTATTCTATCATTTATGATAGTATTTGAAGTGAATATAAGTAATTTGACTTTGATCTTATTTATATCAAGGCATTCTAATATAATACACTGATTAAACAACTAATATTTGCTATATCGATGTATTAAGCCGAAAATAGATATTTGGCAATTTATTAGAGACATATAATTGAATTTTAATATAATAGCATTTTTTAAACTATTCATTGCATTAACATTAAATTTAAGCCAAATAAAAGCATTTAGAGAACGGTTCATCGCATAATAATAAGTTAATTTAACTAAATACTGGTAATTATACGAGTATTCAATTATTTTGTTAATATATTTGAAGACAATACGAGTCTCTAAAAGCACTAATATTAAGTTTTAATTTCTACCGGCAATTATACTTCTTTTTTATTGTAAATCCACCTTTTTTATATTAATATGTGCTTTTAGAGACTAATTTATGGCATATTAATATATTTGAATTGAATAGCTATATTTTTACAACTATTCATTACATTAACGTTGAATTCGAGCCGAATACAAACATTAAGTGAACGATTCAATGCATAATAATTTATTTTACCTGAGTACTAGCAATTATATAATTATATAATTATTTTTGATGTAATTTAAAAAGAATACAAGCAATTTAATTTTGATCTTATTTATATCAAGGCATTTCAACATAAAACTTTGATTAAACAATAAATACTTGTTATATCGTTGTATTTTAGCCGAAAGCAGATATTCAAAGATCTATTAGAGACATATGATTGAGTTTTAATATAATACTAATAATTATATATCTTTTTGACAATACATTCACCTATTTTATGTTATCACACACTTTTAGAGACTATTTATAATATATCAACATATTTGAATTCAATAGTGATATTTTTAAAACTATTCATCGCATAAACGTTAAAATTAAGCCGAATACAAGTATTTAGAGAATGATTTATTAGAGACAATTGATTGCATTTTAATGTAGTACCTACAATTATACATATTTTTGTTAGTATATCAATCAATTATAAGAGAATAGACACTTTTAGGGACTAATTAATGACAAATCAATGCAGTTGAGTTGAATAGTGACGTTTTTGCGGCTATGCATTGCATTACGTTGAATTCAAGTGGAGTACAAGCATTTAGAATACGATTCATTGCATAATAAGTTATTTAAATTGAATATAAGTAATTATGTAAGTATTCAATTAATTTTAATGTATTTGAAGGGAATATATGCAATTTCTTTTTAATCTTATCTATATGAAGGTTTTTTAACATAATACTCTGATTACACACCTAATATTTACTATATTAATGTATTTCAATCGAAAATTGATATGTGGCGATCTATTAGGGACATTTGATTATGTTTTAATGTAATACATATAATTATACATCTATTTGTAAGTATATTGATCAATTTTAAGAGAATATATAATTTTTTGTCTGATTTATAACATATCAATGAATTTAAGTTAAATAGTAGCGTTTTTGCAGGTATTCATTGCATTACGTTGAATTCAAACGGAGTACAAGTATTTAGAGTACGATTCATTATAAAATAAGTTATTTTAACTGAATACAAGCAATTGTGAGAGTATTCAATTAGTTTTTATTGTATTTGAAGAGAATATATGCAATTTGACTTTAATCTTGTCTATATGAAAGTTTTTAACAGTATACTCTGATTAGACACCTAATGTTTACTATATTGATGTATTTAAGTCAAAAAATGATATGTGGCAAACTATTACGAACATTTGATTGCGTTTTAATATAATAACTACAATTATGCAACTTTTTGTTAGTATATCGATCACTTATAAGAGAATAAGTACTTTTAGGGACTGATTTATGACAAATTAATACAGTTGAGTTGAGTAGTGATATTTTTGCAACTATTCATTGTATTACGTTGAATTCAAGTGGAGTACAAGCATTTAGAGCATGATTCATAGAATAATATGTTATTTTAGCAGAATACAAGCAATTGTATGAGTATTCAATTAGTTTTTAATATATTTAAAGAGAATATATGCAATTTGACTTTAATCTTGTCTATATGAAGGTTTGTTAACATAATACTCTGATTACATACCAAATATTTGCTATATTGATGTATTTTAATCGAAAATTGATATTTGACGATCTATTAGGGGCATTTGATTCGTTTTAATGTAATACCTACAATTACAAATCTATTTGTCGGTATATCAATTAATTTTCAGAGAATAGGCTATTTTTTGTCTGATTTATGACATATTAATAAATTTGAGTTGAATTGTGACGTTTTTGCAGGTATTCATTGCATTACGTTGAATTCAAGTGGACTACAAGCATTTAGAGTACGATTCATTATAAAATAAGTTATTTTAACTGAATACAAGCAATTGTGGGAGTATTCAATTAGTTTTTATTGTATTTGAAGAGAATATATGCAATTTGACTTTAATCTTGTCTATATGAAGGTTTTTTAACATTATACTCTGATTAGACACCTAATGTTCGCTATATTGATATATTTTAGTCAAAAAATGATATGTGGCAAACTATTATGGACATTTGATTGTGTTTTAATATAATACCTACAATTATGCATCTTTTTGTGAGTATATCGATCACTTATAAGAGAATAAGCACTTTTAGGGATTGATTTATGACAAATCAAAGAATTTAAGTTGAATAATGATGTTTTTGCAGCTATTCATTGCATTTAGAGTACGATTCATTGTATAACAAGTTATTTTAACTTAATACAAGCAATTGTGTGAGTATTCAATTAGTTTGCATTATATTTAAAGAGCATATATGTAATTTAACTTTAATCTTGTCTATATGAAGGTTTTTTAACATAATACTCTGATTACAATTCTAATATTTGCTATATTGATATATTTTAATCGAAAATTGATATTTGGCGATCTATTAGGGACATTTGATTGCTTTTTAATGTAATACCTATAATTACACATCTATTTGTCAGTATATCAATCAATTTTAAAAGAATATGCTCTTTTAGGGTCTAATTTTTGACATATCAATGAATTTGAGTTGAATAGTGACATTTTTGTAGGTATTCATTGCATTACGTTGAATTAAAGTGGAGTACTGGCATTTAGAGTTCGATTCATTACATAATAAGTTATTTTAACTGAATAGAAGCAATTGTGTGAGTATTAAATTAATTTTTATTGTATTTGATGAGCATATATATAATTTGACTTTAATCTTATCTATATGATATTTTTTAACATAATACTCTAATTACACACCTAATATTTATTATATTATTGTATTTCAATCGAAAATGATATGTCGAGATCTATTAGAGATATTTGATTGCATTTTAATGTAATACCTACAATTATACATCTTCTTGTTAGTATATCGATCAATTGTAAGATATTATGCACTTTTAGGTACAAATTTATGACAAATCAATGCAGTTGAGTTGAGTAGTAATGTTTTTGCAGCTATTCAATGTATTACGTTGAATTTAGGTGGAGTACAAGCATTTAGAGTATGATTCATTACATAATAAGTTATTCTAACTGAATACAAGCAATTGTGTGAGTATTCAATTAGTTATAAGTGTATTTGAAGAGAATATATGCAATTGTATGAGTATTCAATTAGTTTTTTATGTATTTGAAGAGAATACATACAATTTAACTTTAATCATTTCTATATGAAGGTTTTTTAACATAATACTCTGATTACACACCTAATGTTTGCTATATTGACGTATTTCAATCGAAAATTGATATGTGGCGACCTAATAGGGACATTGGATTGGGTTTTGATGTAATACCTATAATTACACATCTATTTACCAGTATATCAATCAATTTTAAGAGAATAGGCAATTTGTCAGTCTGATTTATGACATATCAATGAATTTGAGTTGAATTGTGACATTTTTGCAGGTATTCATTGCATTACGTTGAATTCAAGCGGAGTACAAGCATTTAGAATACGATTCAATATAAAATAAGTTATTTTAACTGAATACAAGAAATTGTGTGAGTATTCAATTAGTTTTTATTATATTTGAAGAGAATATATGCAATTTGACTTTAATCTTGTCTATATGATGAATTTTTAACATTATACTCTGATTAGACACCTAATATTTGCTATATTGATGTATTTCAATCAAACAATGGTATGTAGCGATCTATTACACATCGTTTTGTTAGTATATCAATCAATTATAAGAGAAATAACACTTTTAAGGACATATCTATGACAAATCAACGCAGTTGAGTTGAATAGTGATGTTTTTGCGGCTATTCATTGCATTACGTTGAATTCAACTAGAGTACAAGCATTTTGAGTACGATTCATTGCACAATAAGTTATTTTAATTGAATACAAGCAATTGTGTGAGTGTTCAATTAGTTTTTAATGTATTTGAAGAGAATATATGCAATTTGACTTTAATCTTGTCTATATGAATATTTTTTAACATTTTACTCTGATTAGACACCTAATATTTGTTATATTGAAGTATTTCAATAAAAAATTGCTATGTGGTGATCTATTAGGGACATTGGATTGAGTTTAGATTTAATACCTATAATTACACATCTATTTATCAGTATATCAGTCAATTTTTAGAGAATATGCTCTTTTAGGGTCTGATTTATAACATATCAATGTATTTGAGTTGAATAGTGATGTTTTTGCAGGTATTCATTACATTACGTTGAATTCAAGTGGAGTACAAGCATTTAGAGTACGATTCATTACATAATCAGTTGTTTTAACTAAATAAAAGCAATTATGTGAGTAATAAATTTATTTTTATTGTATTTGATGAGTATATATAGAATTTGACTTTAATCATATCTATATGAAGTTTTTTAACGTAATACTCTGATTACACGCCTAATATTTGCTATATTATTGTATTTCAGTCAAAAAATGATACATGACGATCTATTTGATTGTATTTTAATGTAATACCTGCAATTATACATCTTTTTATTAGTATATCGATCAATTATAAGAGAATAGACACTTTTAGGGAGTGATTTATGACAAATCAAAGCAGTTGAGTTGAATAGTGATGTTTTTGCGGCTATTTATTGTATTTCGTTGAATTTAACTGGAGTACAAGCATTTAGTGTTCGATTCATTGCATAATAAGTTACTTTAACAAAATACAAGCAATTGTGTGAGTATTTAATGTATTTGAAGAGAATATATGCAATTTGACTTTACTCTTATCTATATAAAGGTTTATTAATATAATACTCTGATTACACACCTAATGTTTGCTATATTGACGTATTTCAATCGAAAATTGATATGTGGCGATCTATTAAGGACATTGGATTGAGTTTTGGATTTAATACCTATAATTACACATCTATTTATCAGTATATCAATCAATTTTAGAGAATATGCTCTTTAAGGGTCTGATTTTCGACATATCAATGAATTTGAGTTGAATACTGATGTTTTTGCAATTATTCATTGCATTACGTTGAATTCAAGTGGAGTATTGATTTAGTTTTTATTGTATTTGAAGAGAATATGTGATATTTGACTTGAATCTTGTCTATATGAAGGTTTTTTAACATTAACTCTGATTAGACACTTAATGTTTTCTATATTGATGTATTTCAGTCAAAAAATGATATGTGGCGATCTATTACACATCTATTTGTCAGTATATCGATTAATTTTAACAGAATAGACTTTTTAGGGTCTGATTTATGACATATCAAAGAATTTAAGTTGAATAGTGATGTTTTTATAGCTATTCATTGCATTTAGAGTACGTTTCATTGCATAATAAGTTATTTTTACTGAATACAAGCAATTGTGTGAGTATTCAATTAGTTTTCATTGTATTTAAAGGGAATATATACAATTTGACTTTAATCTTGTCTATATAAAGGTTTGTTAACATAATACTCTGATTACACAGCTAATGTTTGCTAAATTTACGTATTTCAATCGAACATTGATATACGGTGATCTATTAGAGACATTGGATTGGGTTTTGATGTAATACCTGTAATTACACATCTATT
>KZ454132.1:350885-430301 GCA_002786265.1 Apostasia shenzhenica
AATTGTGTGAGTATTCAATTAGTTTTTAATGTATTTGAAGAGAATATATGTAATTTGACTTTAATCTTGTCTATATGAAGGTTTGTTAACATCATACTCTGATTACACACCTAATGTTTACTATATTGACGTATTTCAATTGAAAATTGATATGTGGCGATCTAATAGGGACATTGGATTGGGTTTTGATGTAATACCTATAATTACGCTTCTATTTACCAGTATATCAATGAATTTTAAGAGAATAGGCAATTTGTTAGTCTGATTTATGACATATCAATGAATTTGAGTTGAATTGTGACGTTTTTGCAGGTATTCATTGCATTACGTTGAATTCAAGTGGAGTACAAGCATTTGGAGTACGATTAAATATAAAATAAGTTATTTTAACTGAATACAAGCAATTGTGTGAGTATTCAATTAGTTTTTATTATATTTGAAGAGAATATATGCAATTTGACTTTAATCTTGTCTATATGAGGATTTGTTAACATTATACTCTGATTAGACACCTAATGTTTGCAATATTGATGTATTTCAATCAAAAAATGATATGTGGCGATCTATTTGGGACATTTGATTGTGTTTTAATTTAATACCTATAATTACACATCTATTTTTCAGTATATCGATCAATTTTAAGAGAATAAGAACTTTTAGGGTCTGATTTAGGACATATCAAAGAATTTGAGTTGAATAGTGATATTTTTACAGCTATTCATTGCATTTACAGTACGATTTATTGCATAATAAGTTATTTTAACTGAATACAGGCAATTGTGTTAGTATTCAATTAGTTTTTACTATATTTAAAGAGAATATATGCATTTTGACTTTAATCTTGTCTATATGAAGGTTTGTTAACATAACATTCTGATTACACACCTAATGTTTACTATATTGACGTATTTCAATCGAAAATACCTACAATTATATATATCTTTTTATTAGTATATCGATCAATTATAAGAGTATAGGCTATTTGTTAGTCTGATTTATGACATATCAATGAATTTGAGTTGAATAGTGATGTTTTTGCGGCTATTTATTATATTTCGTTGAATTTAAGTGGAGTACAAGCATTTAGTGTTTGATTCATTGCATAATAAGTTATTTTAAATAAATACAAGAAATTGTGTGAGTATTCAATTAGTTTTTAATGTATTTGAAGAGAATATATGCAATTTGACTTTATTCTTATCTATATGAAGGTTTATTAATATAATACTCTGATTACACACCTAATGTTTGCTATATTGACTTATTTCAATCGAAAATTGATATGTGGCGATCTATTAAGGACATTGGATTGAGTTTTGATTTAATACCTACAATTACACATCTATTTATCTGTATATCAATCAATTTTAGAGAATATGCTCTTTTAGGGTCTGATTTTCGACATATCAATGAATTTGAGTTGAATACTGATGGTTTTGCAGTTATTCATTGCATTACGTTGAATTCAAGTGGAGTATTGATTTAGTTTTTATTGTATTTGAAGAGAATATGTGATATATGACTTTAATCTTGTCTATATGAAGGTTTTTTAACATTTACTCTGATTAGACACTTAATGTTTGCTATATTGATGTATTTCAGTCAAAAAATGATATATGGCGATCTATTACACATCTATTTGTCAGTATATCGATTAATTTTAACAGAATAGACTTTTTGTAGGGTCTGATTTATGACATATCAAAGAATTTAAGTTGAATAGTGACGTTTTTATAGCTATTCATTGCATTTAGAGTACGATTCATTGCATAATAAGTTATTTTAACTGAATACAAGCAATTGTGTGAGTATTCAATTAGTTTTCATTGTATATGAAGGGAATATATGCAATTTGACTTTAATCTTATCTATATGAAGGTTTGTTAACATAATACTCTGATTACACAGCTATTGTTTGCTAAATTGAAGTATTTCAATCGAAAATTGATATACAGTAATCTATTAGAGACATTGGATTAGGGTTTGATGTAATACCTGTAATTACACATCTATTTATAAGTATATCAAACAATTTTAAGAGAATAGACAATTTTTTTGTCTGATTTATGACATATCAATAAATTTGAGTTGAATAACGACGCTTTTGCAGGTATTCATTGCATTACGTTGAATTCAAGTGGAGTACAAGCATTTAGAGTACGATTCTTCGTAAAATAAGTTGTTTTAACTGAATACAAGCAATTGTGTGAGTATTCAATTAGTTTTTTTTTTTGTATTTGAAGAGAATATATGCAATTTGACTTTAATCTTATCTATATGAAGGTTTTTTAACATAATACTCTGATTACAAACCTAATTTTTTCTATATTGATATATTTTAATCGAAAATTGATATTTGGCGATCTATTAGGGACATTTGATTGCGTTTTAATGTATTACTGTAATTACACATCTATTTGTCAGTATATCGATCAATTTTAAGAGAATATGCCCTTTTAGGGTCTAATTTATGACATATCAATGAATTTGAGTTGAATACTGATGTTTTTGCAGCAATTCATTGCATTGTTTTTCTTTTTTTTGCAGCTATTCATTGCATTACGTTGAATTCAAGTGGAGTACTGGCATTTAGAGTTTGATTCATTACATAATAAGTTATTTTAACTGAATAGAAGCAATTGTGTGAGTATTAAATTAGTTTTTATTGTATTTGATGAGTATATATATAATTTGACTTTAATCTTATCTATATGAAGTTTTTTAATGTAATACTCTGATAACAAGCCTAATGTTTCCTATATTATTGTATTTCCGTTGAAAAATGATATGTGACGATCTATTAGGGACATTTGAATGCGTTTTAATGTAATACCTGCAATTATACAACTTTTTGTTGGTATATCGATCAATTATACGATAATTGAAACTTTTAGGGACTCATTTATGACAAATCAATACAGTTGAGTTGAATAGATATGTATTTGCGGCTATTCATTGTATTACGTTGAATTTAAGTGGAGTACAAGCATTTAGAGTACGATTCATTGCATAATAAGTTGTTTTAATTGAATACAAGCAATTGTGTGAGTATTCAATTAGTTTTTAATGTATTTGAAGAGAATTTATGTAATTTGACTTTAATCTTGTCTATATGAAGGTTTGTTAACATCATACTCTGATTACACACCTAATGTTTACTATATTGACGTATTTCAATCGAAAATTGATATGTGGCGATCTAATAGGGACATTGGATTGGGTTTTGATGTAATACCTATAATTACACATCTATTTACCAGTATATCAATGAATTTTAAGAGAATAGGCTATTTGTTAGTCTGATTTATGACATATCAATGAATTTGAGTTGAATAGTGTGTTTTTGCAGGTATTCATTGCATTACGTTGAATTCAAGCGGAGTATAAGTATTTAGAGTACGATTCAAAATAAAATAAGTTATTTTAACTAAATACAAGCAATTGTGTGAGTATTCAATTAGTTTTTATTATATTTGAGGAGAATATATATGCAATTTGACTTTAATCTTGTCTATATGAGGATTTGTTAACATTATACTCTGATTAGACACCTAATGTTTGCTATACTGATGTATTCCAATCACAAAATGATATGTGGCGATCTATTAGGGACATTTGATTGTGTTTTAGTTTAATACCTATAATTACACATCTACTTTTCAGTATATCGATCAATTTTAAGAAAATAAGAACTTTTAGGGTCTGATTTATGACATATCAAAGAATTTGATTTGAATAGTGATATTTTTACAGCTATTCATTGCATTTACAGTACGACTTATTGCATAATAAGTTATTTTAACTGAATACACGCAATTGTGTGAGTATTCAATTAGTTTTTACTGTATTTAAAGAGAATATATACATTTTGACTTTAATCTTGTCTACATGAAGGTTTGTTAACATAATACTCTGATTACACACCTAATGTTTACTATATTGACGTATTTCAATCAAAAATTGATATGTGACAATCTAATAGGAACATTGGATTGGGTTTTGATGTAATACATATAATTACACATCTATTAACCAGTATATCAATCAATTTTAAGAGAATAGACTATTTGTTAGTCTGATTTATGACATATCAATGAATTTGAGTTGAATAGTGTGTTTTTGCTGGTATTCATTGCATTACGTTGAATTCAAGCGGAGTACAAGCATTTAGAGTACGATTCAATATAAAATAAGTTATTTTAACTGAATACAAGCAATTGTGTGAGTATTCAATTAGTTTTTATTATATTTGAAGAGAATATATGCAATTTGACTTTAATCTTGTCTATATGAAGGTTTTTTAACATTTTAATATGATTAGACACCTAATGTTTGCTATACTGATGTATTTCAATCGAAAAATGATATGTGGCGATGTATTAGGGACATTTGATTGTGTTTTAATGTAATACCTATAAATACATATCCATTTGTCAGTATATCAATCAATTTTTAGTGAATAAACTCTTTTAGGGTCTGATTTATGACATATCAAAGATTAAGTTGAATAGTGATATTTTTACTGCTATTCATTGCATTTAGAGTACGATTCATTGCATAATAAATTATTTTAATTGAATACAAGCAATTGTGTGGGTATTCAATTAGTTTTCATTGTATTTGAAGAGCGTATATGCAATTTAACTTTAATCTTGTTTATATATGAATGTTTTTTAACATAATACTCTGATTACAAACCTAGTTTTTGCTATATTGATATATTTTAATCGAAAATTGATATTTGACAATCTATCAGGGACATTTGATTGCGTCTTAATGTTATACTATAATTACACATCTATTTATCAGTATATCGATCAATTTTAATAGAATATGCTCTTTTAGCGTCTAATTTATGACATATAAATGAATTTGAGTTGAATTGTAATATTTTTGCAGGTATTCATTGCATTACGTTGAATTCAAGTGGAGTATTGGCATTTAGAGTACGATTCATTACATAATAAGTTATTTTAACTGAATAAAAGCAATTGTGTCAGTATTAAATTAGTTTTTGTTGTATTTGATGAGTATATATGGAATTTGACTTCAATATTATCTATATGAATTTTTTTAACGTAATACTTTGATTACACGCCTAATGCTTGCTATATTATTGTATTTCAGTCAAAAAATGATACGTGGTGATCTATTAGAGACATTTAATTGTATTTTAATATAATACTTACAATTATACATCTTTTTATTAATATATCGATCAATTATAAGAGAATAGGCACTTTTAGGGATTGATTTATGACAAATCAAAGCAATTGAGTTGAATAGTGTGATGTTTTGCGGCTATTCATTGTATTACGTTGAATTTAAGTGGAGTATAAGAATTTAGAGTACGATTCATTGCATAATAAGTTATTTTAACTAAATACAAGTAATTGTGTGAGTATTCAATTAGTTTTTATTATATTTGAAGAGAATATATGCAATTTGGCATTAATCTTATCTATATGAAGATTTATTAATATAATACTCTGATTACACACCTAATGTTTGCTATATTGATGTATTTCAATCGAAAATTGATATTTGGCGATCTATTAGGGACATTGGATTGAGTTTTGATTTAATACCTATAATTACACATCTATTTATCAGTATATTCAATCAAGTTTAAAGAATATGCTCTCTTTAGGGTCTGAATTTTCGACATATCAATGAATTTGAGTTGAATACTGATGTTTTTGCTGTTATTCATTGCATTAAGTTGAATTCAAGTGGAGTATTGATTTAGTTTTTGTTGTATTTGAAGATAATATGTGATATTTGACTTTAATCTTATCTATATGAAGGTTTTTAATATTATACTCTGATTAAACACCTAATGTTTGCTATATTGATGTATTTCAGTCAAAAAATGCTGTGGCGATCTATTACACATCTATTGTCAGTATATCGATTAATTTTAACAGAATAGACTTTTGTAGGGTCTGATTTATGACATATCAAAGAATTTAAGTTGAATAGTGATGTTTTTATAGCTATTCATTGCATTTAGAGTACGTTTCATTGCATAATAAGTTATTTTTACTGAATACAAGCAATTGTGTGAGTATTCAATTAGTTTTCATTGTATTTAAAGGGAATATATACAATTTGACTTTAATCTTGTCTATATAAAGGTTTGTTAACATAATACTCTGATTACACAGCTAATGTTTGCTAAATTTACGTATTTCAATCGAACATTGATATACGGTGATCTATTAGAGACATTGGATTGGGTTTTGATGTAATACCTGTAATTACACATCTATTTATCAGTATATCAATCAATTTTAAGAGAATACACAAATTTTTTGTCTGATTTATGACATATCAATGAATTTGAGTTGAAGAGTGACGTTTTTGCAAGTATTCATTGCATTATGTTGAATTCAAGTGGATTACAAGCATTTAGAGTACGATTCTTTATAAAATAAGTTATTTTAACTGAATACAAGTAATTGTGTGAGTATTCAATTAGTTTTTATTGTATTTGAAGAGAATATATGCAATTTGACTTTAATCTTATTTATATGAAGGTTTTTTAACATTATACTCTGATTACACACCTAATATTTACTATATTGATGTATTTCTGTCAAAACATGATATGTGACAATTTATTAGGGACATTTGATTGTGTTTTAATGTAATACCTATAATTATACATCTATTTATCAGTATATCAATCAATTTTAAGAGAATAAACTATTTTAGGATCTGATTTTTGACATATCAAAAATTTAACCTGAATAGTGATATTTTTACAGCTATTCATTGTATTTAGAGTACTATTCGTAGCATAATAAATTATTTTAACTGAATAGAAGCAATTGTATGAGTATTCAGTTAGTTTTCATTGTATTGGAAGAACATATATGCAATTTAACTTTAATCTTGTCTATATGAGAGTTGTTTAACATAATACTCCGATTACAAACCTAGTTTTTGCTATATTAATATATCTTAATTGAAATTGAATATTTGGCGATTTATTAGGGACATTTGATTGCGTTTTAATGTAATACTATAATTACACATCTATTTATCATTATAATGATCAATTTTAAGAGAATATGCCCTTTTAGGGTCAATTTATGACATATCATTGAATTTGAGTTGAATAGTGATGTTTTTGCAGGTATTTATTGCATTACGTTGAATTCAAGTGGAGTACCGGCATTTAGAGTACGATTCATTACATAATAAGTTATTTTAACTGAATTGAAGCAAATGTGTCAGTATTAAATTAATTTTTATTATATTTGATGAGCAAATATGTAATTTGACTTTAATCTTATCTATATGAAGCTTTTTAACGTAATACTCTGATTATACGCTTAATGTTTGCTATATTATTGTATTTCAGTCAAAAAATGATATGTGGCGATCTACTAGGGACATTTGATTGCGTTTTAATGTAATACCTGCAATTATATAAAAACCTAGTACTATTTGAAGCTACTGCAGGCCTTTCCGGCTTCTTCAGTCCTCGCTGCAATTTCGCCGTTCGGATTCCCGGAGTTCTCGATTCGCTGCCGGCGACCGCACGAACAGCCTGCGGGTATGGCTTCGATGATAGGGTTGGTGGCGCACTCGCTAAGCAGCACCACAGATTGGTGGGAGGAGATGAACTAGTTTCCCCTGTGGCAGAAATGGATCTTCTACAGCCTTGCTGGGCTCTTCGGATTGGTTTCCTCTGTCGCCTTTGTAATACCCTTTAAATTACTAGTTATTCCCTCGATGATTCAATTCGATTCGTCCGTTAGAGATTCCTGTTCATATCGAGCCTTAGGGTTAAGCTTTCTTGACGACAGAGAACTCTAGGGTCATAGGTTTTGTTAGTATATCGATAAAAATAAGAGAATATGCACTTTTAGGGACTGATTTATGACAAATCAATACAGTTGAGTTAAATAATGATATTTTTGCAGCTATACATTATATTACATTGAATTTAAGTGGAGTAGAAGCATTTAGAGTACGATTTATTGTATAATAAGTTATTTTAACTGAGTACAAGCAATTGTGTGAGTATTCAATTAGTTTTTACTGTATTTAAAGAGAATATATGCAATTTGACTTTAATCTTGTCTGTATGAATGTTTGTTAACATAATACTCTGATTACACACCTAATGTTTACTATATTGAGGTATTTCAATCGAAAATTGATATGTGGCTATCTAATAGGGACATTGGATTGGGTTTTGATGTAATACGTATAATTATACATCTTTTTACCAGTATATCAAACAATTTAAGAGAATAGGCTATTGAGTTGAATACTGATGTTTTTGCAGCTATTCATTGCATTACATTGAATTCAAGTAGAGTACTCTTATTTAGAGTACGATTCATTACATAATAAGTTATTTTAACTTAATAGAAGCAATTGTGTAAGTACTAAATTAGTTTTTATTATATTTGATGAGCAGATATGCAATTTAATTTTAAATCTTATCTATATGAAGTTTTTTAACATAATACTCTGATTACACACCTAATGTTTGCTATATTATTGTATTTTAGTTGAAAAATAATATATGACAATCTATTAGGGATATTTGATTGCGTTTTAATGTAATACCTACAATTAAAAAAAAAATTGTTAGTATATCGATCAATTATAAGAGAATATGTACTTTTAGAGACTGATTTATGACAAATCAATGCAGTTGAGTTAAATAGTGATATTTTTGTAGCTATTCATTGCATTACGTTGAATTTAAATGGAGTACAAGCATTTAGAGTATGATTCATTGCATAATAAATTATTTTAACTGAATACAATCAATTATCTGAGTATTTAATAAGTTTTTAATGTATTTGAAGAGAATATATGCAATTTGACTTTAATCTTGTTTATATGAAGGTTTGTTAATATTATACTCAGATTTTTTTTTTTGTTAATATTATACTCAGATTACACACCTAATGTTTGCTATATTGATGTATTTCAATTGAAAATGGATATGTGGCGATCTATTAGGGACATTGGATTGGTTTTGATGTAATACCTACAATTATACATTTATTTATCAGTATATCAAATAATTTTAAGAGAATAGACTATTGTTTTGTCTGATTAATAACATATTAATAAATTTGAGTTGAATAGTGATGTTTTTGCAGGTATTCATTGCATTACATTGAATTCAAGTGGAGTACAAGCTTTTAGAGTACGATTCATTATAAAATAAGTTATTTTAATAGAATACAAGCAATTGTGTGAGTATTCAATTAGTTTTTATTGTATTTGAAGAGAATATATGCAATTAGACTTTAATCTTGTCTATATAAAGGCTTTTTAACATTATACTCTGATTAGACACCTAATGTTTGCTATATTGATGAATTTCTATAGAAATTTGATATGTGGCCATCTATTAGGGACATTGGATCGAGTTTTAATGTAATACCTATAATTACACATCTATTTGTCAGTATATCGATCAATTTTAAGAGAAAAAGCATTTTAGGGACTGATTTATGATAAATCAATGCAGTTGAGTTGAATAGTGATGTTTTTCAGCTATTCATTGCATTTAGAGTACGATTCATTGCATAATAAATTATTTTAACTGAATACAAGCAATTGTGTGAGTAATCTTGTCTATATGATGATTTTTTAACATAATACTCCGATTACAAACTTTCTTTTTGCTATATTGATATATTTTAATCGAAAATTGATATTTGGCGATCTATTAGGGATATTTGATTGCGTTTTAATGTAATAACTACAATTATACATTTTTTGTTAGTATATCGATCAATTATAAGAGAATATGCATTTTTAGGGACTGATTTATGACAAATCAATGCAGTTGAGTTGAATACTGAATAGTGATATTTTTGTAGCTATTCATTGCATTACGTTGAATTCAAGTAGAGTAAAAGCATTTAGAGTATGATTCATTACATAATAAGTTATTTAAACTGAATATAAGCATTTGTGTGAGTATTCATTTAATTTTTAATGTATTTGAAGGGAATATATGCAATTTCACTTTAATCTTATCTATATGAAGGTTTTTTAACATAAAACTCTAATTACACACCTACTATTTGCTATATTGATGTATTTCAATCGAAATTTATATATGGCGATCTATTAGGGACATTTCATTGTGTTTTAATGTAATACTTATAATTAAATATCTATTTATCAGTATATCGACTAATTTTAAGAGAATAAGCTCTTTTACGATCTTATTTATGACATATGAATGAATTTGAGTTGAATAATGATGTTTTTGCAGCTATTCATTGCATTACGTTGAATTCAAGTGGAGTACAAGCATTTAGAGTACAATTCATTCAAGTTGGTTTAGGGTTTAGGTTTTAGGATTTAGGGTTTATGGGGTTTAGGGGTTTAGGGTTTGGGTGGTTTAGGGGTTTAGGGTTTGGGGTTTTAGGGTTTAGGGTTTAGGGCTTAGTGGTTAGGGTTTAGGATTTAGGGATTAGGATTTAAAGTTTAGGGTTTAGGGATTAGGATTTTTTATATATAAATAAAGGGGAGATATTATTCATCGGGCCCCAACCCGCCAAAAGACAAATATTTTTGGCCAAGGCCAATACATAATAAGATTTGGGGCCAAAGCCCATTACATGAGAAAGAAAAACATTAGGGCTTATGGCCCTATACATGATAAGTATTTTTAAGCAAAGCAATCCACACAAAATGGTAAAGGCTTAAGGCCCATTACTAAAGCAAGAGGCCTAATGGCCATGACAACTCATTACATGATAACTATTAAACATAAAGGTCAAAGGTCAAAAAGCCCAAATTTGTTGCAAGGGAATCTTGGGCTCAAGGGCAGATTTGAGGAGATTCTCAAGGGGGGTTGGGCCCAAGGCCCAAACCACAAAGGCCATGCAGAAAAGAGAATGAAATCAAAGGGAGCCCACCAGTAGGGTCAAGCGTTGATAAGGTTGGCCAAAGCCCAAATATCCTGCATGTGCTTTGGGCTTTGGCTGAGAAGATGGGCTTAGGCTGAGAAGATGGGCTTAGGCCCACTAATGGGAGGAGGGCGGCTGGGTACATGAGAGTTTTCTTTTAGGTGGGCCTTAGAAGGCTCAAGATGAGTTATAGCTGGGCTGAAGCCCACATTAGGGAAGTGACTCAGATTGGGCTGGATAAAACCCAAAAGAGGTTGGAGATGGGCAAAGGCCCAAAGACAGCTTTGGATGGGGCTAAATCTCAGCAGGAGTTAAAAGATAACAAGAAAGGCCCAAAGAAGAAGAAGGCCCAAGAGGAAATCCAATAGGAGGAGGGTAAAGCCAAAAGTCTAGGGAAGAGGCTGTATATATATATATATATATATATATATATATATATATATTATAAAGAAAACCTGCCCCTACTACTAGGCTTTAACCAGCTGCTCAAGAAGAGGCTAGAGATAAAGGGGGAAAGACAATAAGAACATCTAAGTGAGGAGGGGTATGTGGATTAACAAAAGGCTCAACAAGGAGAGAGAATTGACCATCATAGTAAGCATAAAGGGAAGATTAAAAAAAAAACACGGGTCTCGTCAAAGTCTAGGCACGATACCCCTAAGTACGTTGCTTAGGGAAGTGGAGGAAAAATATCAAAATCATCCAGAGGAGGGGGGTGATTGGGAGAAGGGAGTGGTGGACCACCTTGTTGAGGAGGGGAATTGGGAGGGGGAGCTTGGAAGGCTAAGGCCTCTAGATGGGCCATAGGAGGCCCATCAAGGGAACAAACTTGAGGAGGGGGTTGGGCTTGGGAACAAACTTGAGGGAGGTTGGCGTTTATGTGGACTTCTTGGGGATCATCTAATGATGGGGGTTGGAGGGAGGGAGGAGGCCCAATTGGGTGATGGCCCCCCTCAAAGTTTGATTGAAGGGATGGGGTAGCTGAGGGGGAGGGAGGAGGAGAAGAGAGAGGAGGTGGGGCCTCTAGGAGAAGAGGGAAATTGGGAGGGGGAGCTGGGAGAACCATGGTTACTTGGTAGGCCATGGGAGGCCCATCAAGGGACCAAACATGGGGGGAAGGAGAGCCATCCAACGATAGGCTGGAAGGGGGGTGGAGTTTAGGTGGGCTTTTAGATCAAGGGGAGGCCCAATAACAGGAGAGGCAGGAGGTGGGCTAGGTAGATCAAGAGGGATGGAGGTAGATTGGGCTTCAATGATTGGCCCAATGAAATCTGGATTAAGATTTCGAGAGAGAGAAATAGTAGATGGAGGGTGAGCTAGGAGAGACCCTCCAACCTCTAGAGGATGGGCCACATCAATAGTCAAGTCTACATGGGCAACTACTTGGCTCACATGGGAAAGAGAAACTTTAGGATTTTCATGGGCCTCATCTAGGACCAAAGGGGAATGGGTATTTGAAAAATCTGTATGGGCCTCCTCAAGGCCCAATGGAGGAGACAAGTGAGGGTGTTGGGCCAATAGCGACCCAATAGGATTTGAAATTGGTTTTTTCTGGATTCTAAGCTCGGGGGGTTGAAAATAGCAAGCGGTTTAGGGATTAGGGATTAGGGTTTATGGTTTGGGGTTTAGGGTTTAGGCCTTTTTAGAGATTAGAGTTTAGGGTTTAGGGTTAGAGTTAGGGTTTTAGGGTTTAGGGTTTAGGTCTCTAGAAGTGTCAAATACAAGCTTTTAGAGAATGTTTTATTGCATAATAATGAATTTTAACTGAATGCTAGTAATTATATGAGTATTGAATCATTTTTTATGATATTTAAAAAGAATACAAATATTTTGACTTTGATCTTGTCAATATCAAGGCTTTCTAACAAAATACACTTATTAAACATTTGATAATTGCTATATCGACGTATTTAACTAAAAATAGCTAGTTATAGCGATTTATTGGTAACATATGATTGAGTTTTAATACAATAGCGGCAATCACACATCTTTTTAAGAGTTTATTAATCTATTTTAATTTATTAGGCTATTTTAGAGAATAATAATTACATAATAAGCTATTTTAATTAAATACTAGCAATTATATGAGTATTCAATTATTTTTGACTGTATTTGAAGAGAATACAAGCAATTTGACTTTGATGTTGTCTATATGAAGGTATTCTAATATAATACTTTGCTTAAACAACTAAGATTTACTATATCGATGTATTCTAGCGAACATAGATATTTGGAGATCGATTAGGTACATATGATTAAGTTTAATATAACAGTATATCCACATATTTTATGTTATTACATACTTTTAGAGACTGATTTAAGATATATTAATGTATTTAATTAAATAATGATATTTTTACACTATTATTTGATTTATCGTTAAATTTAAACTGAATATAAGCATTTAGAGAATAATTCACTACATAATAAGTTAGTTTAACTAAATATTTATAATTATACGAGTATTTTATTATTTTTGATAATATTTAAAAAGTATATATAAGCAATTTGACTTTAATCTTATCTATATCAAGGCATTCTAACATAATATTTTAATTAAATAACTAATATTTACTATATCAATGTATTTTATTTGAAAGCACATATTTGCATTCTATTAAGGAGTTTTGATTGAGTTTTAATATAATATCAATAATTTCACATTTTTTATAGCATATCGACCTGTTATAACCTATTATACTGCTTTATACACTAATTTATGACATATTAATGTATGTTAACTAAATAGTGATATTTCTACAACTATTCATTGTATTAATGTTATATTCAAGTCTAATATAAGAATTTAAAGACTAATTTATTACATCATAAGTTATTTTAACTAAATACTAGCAATTATATAAGTATTTTATTATTTTTGATAGTATTTGAAGAGAATATAAGTAATTTGACTTTGATCTTGTCAATATCATTGTCTTCTAACATAATACTCTGATTAAACAACTAATCTTTGCTATATCGATGTATTTTAGCTGAAATAGATATTTAGTAATATCTATATTTACACATCTTTTTGATAGTATATTCACCTATTTTAAGTTATTAGGCACTTTTGGAGACTGATTTATAACATATCAATGTATTTAAATTGAATAGTGATATTTTTATAATAATTCATTGTATTAACGCTGAATACTAGCCCAAAACAACCATTTAGAGAACGATTTATTGCATAATAAGTCATTTTAATTAAATACTAATAATATGAGTATTGTATTATTTTTTATTATATTTAAAGAGAATATAAGTAATTTGACTTTGATTTTATCTATATCAAGGCATTGTAATGTAATACTATGATTAAACAAATAATATTTGCTATATATATATATATGTATTTTTGCTGAAAATAGATATTTGATGATCTATTTGGGAGATTTAACTGAGTTTTAATTTAATACTGACACTTACATTTATTTTTGATTGAAAATTCTAGGTATTTTAATTATCTTTTGTTGTATAGTGAATGTGTGATAAGTTTAATGTATGGTAATGGATAAGCATTGGTTTAATACATATATTCCTATAATCATATCACAAGAGAAGTCTTTACATATATATAAATATAGGAAAAGAATAGTTTTACATAAATGTGTGATAAGTTTAAGTCCTGTAGCAGTACTGTAACAGTTGCGAACAACTGTAGCAGTGCAGATACTGTAACCATGATAGTACTGTAACAGTATGAATAACTATAGTCATGATATTACTTTAATTACCTTATTCTTTTGTCATGATAGTATGTATAATTAGAATTTAAAAAAAATCTATAATGTTATATATATGTATATATAAATAAGTTATTATGAATAATATAGAATTTATTAAAAGAAAGATTATATAAAAAAATAAAATGATAATACAAGCATAATTACATATATATATATATATATATATATTTATAATAATTCTTTTATAAGCAAAATATAAAAGTAATATTAAATAAATATTTTTAATTAAAATGTATGTAATTAATTATATTTAATTACTTATTTTGAAATTGAGTTAAAATAAAAAATTTAATTTATTTAAATTAAACTAGACTAAATCTAAAAATTTTGTCCATAATTAACTGTGAATATCGACTGAACCTACTTTTAGTTTTTAAATAAGAATTTTATACATTTTATTTTATGTTATATTTGAAAATTTTAGAAAAAAATTAAAATATTATTAAATTTGATGAAAAAATTTAAAAAAAATTTAAAAGCTATTTTTATTCAATAAAAATAATTAAATTCTTAATGAGTAAAATTGTGTCAAAAAATAGTATATTTATCAATATAAATATTTATAAAAATTTTAAAAGTTTTTATTTAAGTGTCATAAAATTTGATTTTTGGTGACAAAATTAGTAAATTTGTTAAAATTAAAAAAATGAATATTTTGAGAATTTTTAATTTTAATTTTTTTTATAAAAAAAAATATTATATCGGTAGATTGCCATATAGAAACACTCACAGGATAAATTGTCTCTCTTGCCCTCGTCGGCATGTGCGAGCCGCAGCCTGTAAAGGGTATTGATGTAAATCTCTTGCAACTAACAAGGGGCTACTGGAGTGAGTGAGTCACTGGACCGTGACACTATTCTTCGGAACTCACCCACTCACCCCGACCTTAATCAGTTAATCCGCCGACTTTTCACACGAACGACACTGCTCGCTCGTGCGGAAGAGGAGAATTTGGAGGGGGAAGGCGAGTGAAGAGGACGACAGCGAGAATTAGGGCTTGGGCTCTCGTCGTCGTCTCCTGTGCTCGCTTCGAACAGCCGTGGATCTGTCGGAGAATTCTTGGAGACGTAGTAGTCCTGGTCAGCAGCCGCTTTGGATTCCATGTCCGTAGAGATAGGGTTCGGTGGTTGGTAGGGAGCGAAGAGATGATTTCCAACATTCTCGGGAAATGAGCTTGGGAAGCACTGTTGGATTCGGGTTCTGGTTTGTTGAAGGCCAAGATTGGGTCTCCGGATGGAGGGGAATAGCACTCTAGGCGTTCGTTCTCTGGTACTTTATCTCTTCTCCTGCCGCACTCTGCTTCCCGTTCTTTTATTGATGGCTAATATCGTGACTTGAAGCTCGGTGTTTTTTGTAAATTAGTTTGGGTTGCTATTGTGCCTTATTTGAATGGTTAGTCGTCTCAAAAGCTTGCTTGTTTCTTTCGTCTTTGTTCCCTTTTGGAAATAGTTAGAGTTTCCTTGTTGAAGGTTAAATAATCGCCTTGGTACTCCTTATCTTTTCTTCTGATATTCTAATGAGTCCTTATTGTATGGCATTCTCCAATTGAATTTCTTACTAATATCTTTTCGGGTTATAGTTATCCTGACTTTGCTTGGACTTTTATGACTCCTGGGAAAGGTGGAATTGCTTTCCTTGGATTCATCGCCTTTTATTGTTTTATGAACCCGGCAACTTGGCAGTGCCAGCCATAAAAAATTCTGAGATTTAATTTGATTTGTTTTGCCGGTTGGCTCTGAACATTTTGGGTGTGTTTGTTTGTAAGGTTAAATTTAAGAAGGTTAAAATTAAATTTGAATAAAGATATTTTTTTATTGAAAGTTGTGAATGATGTGAAATAAAGTTAGTTATTATGTTGGGATATGTGAGGGATGTGATATAAAGTTAATTATTATGTTGGAATATGTGAGGGATGTGATATAAGTTAGTTATTATTTTAGTAATATGTGTAGGATGTGAAATAAATTTAATTTTTAATATTAAATTTTATGTGTGATGTGATGTGCCTGGTTAAAATTAAACCAGGTTAATTTTAAACTCCGAGACAAACGGGGCCTTTGTGTTTATCGGTCCTTCCCTTTATTTTAGAGAGAATATTAACTGGGTTGAACGAATAACCAAGTAAATGTGGATGCTATTTTTGATGATGACATGTGGACAAGTAAGTTGTTTCTTCACAAGTTCTCGTTACAGATTCAAAAGCAATTTAACTGCCTTTTCAACACATTTAGGGGGTGTTTGATTTAATGTTATCCAGATGTTATATCATGTTATTTAAAGAAAATAATTATTTGGTTTGTTGACAAGTGTAGATAATCTTGTAAAAAATTATAAAATTATTACTTAAAAAATAACATGTAGATGTCAAGACATTTAAATAACATAACATAATATCAAGATAACATTAAACCAAATAATTTAAGTTATGTAATAGTCATAACTTTATTTCCACATAACACTAAACCTAGACCCTAAACTCAAAAATCCTACCCAAAAACCATAAATCTAAAACCCCTAAATTCTAAATCCCAAACCCTAAATCCTAATAGCGTTTAGGATTTTAAGGTTTAAGGTTCATGATTTTAGATTTTAAGGTTTAAGATTTTAGGATTTAGTGTTTTAGGTTTTAGGGTTTAGAGTTTCAAATTTAACGTCATAAGAAGTGAAGGAGCTTAAAATCTTAAACCTAAACTTATAGCCTAAAACCGAAAGCCCATAATAAAAATCTCCTAAACTCTAAACCTCAATGTTATGATTCGGGATTTAAAGTTTCGGGTTTAGGGTTTTAAGGTTTAAGGTTCATGATTTTAGACTTTAACGTTTAAGATTTTAGGATTTAGTATTTTAGGTTTTAGGGTTTAGTTTCAAATTGAACGTCATAAGAAATGAAGCTATAAAGATTATGGAAATTAAGTGGAAAGGAGCTTGAATTCCTTTCGGATTCATGATGAGAATTCACAAAAATATGAAATACTTTCTGATGTATCTGAATATGTGTATGTTATCTGCTTTTATGCCATTCTTTTATTTTGTGTCATCCGATTACATGTGTTGGCTATACTGCTATACATGCAAATTAAATACTGAGGAAAATGATTGGAATCATCTATTATGGGAAACAAGTGGATTTTACACACAATGCCTTTATGCCCGACAATTCTCATCATCAGGTACAAAATGCTGAATGTGAGAAATTTATGGCCTAGTTTAAGATTGAAAGATATTTTCTTGGTAAATTCTTTTCAAATGGATTGGTTTACTTCCTGATGTTTGCCTTCATTTACCCGTGAACCTCTATCCTGATCCTTTTTTTATTCCTAATCAGGTTTAGTATGAATGAATGGTAACGCGAATTCATATAAGCTGACTGAAAGTTATGAAGTTACTTTGACTACTAAAAAATGACTGTTCATCTATTAGATTTTGAGCTGTGGATTTCAGGGAAGGCCTATGTGGGATCCCCTCTTGCTGTTATATGGGAAAGTCAAATACTTGAGTGTTTTTTGAATAAACTAGAAAAATGTGAATCTTTGTACTTATTATAAACCATTCCTTATAAAAAAAAAAGTTGTTTCAGTTGCAAGCATTAGCATAGGCAGGTTTTAATATTTTTTTGAGAGTGCTTGATGGTGTTCAAAGTTTTTTGGTCAATAAGTTCACATGGGATTCATGCCACTTTGTTTCTGTTGTTTTTCCTTGTAGGGTTACATCCATGGGTTGTGATGAAAATGATTTCCAAAGCCAAAACTTTCAGTTAGCTGGAGAAGACAACAAGTTTCCTTCAAGCTTACAGTCATTTTCTCTTCCAAAATTTGATCTTGATGAACACCTTAGGTTTGAAAGTTTAGTTGAAGCAGAGCATTTACTTGGAATTCAAAGTCAAGGAAGTACTTGGATTGATTTTTCTCCTGGAAGTGGTGCAATAGAGTTCAGTTCTAGTGCTGCCGAGTCTTGCTCAATTTCTAGACGTAATAATGTTTGGTCTGAGGCAACATCATCTGAGTCTGTTGAAATGTTATTGAAGTCTGTGGGGGAAGATGAAATGATTAAAAACAAAGATGTCATCATGGAGGTTAGTGCTAATGATGTATCTTATAGTATGGATAATCAGGTAGATTTCTATGTGAAGGAAGATGATACTAATAACTCAACTATTGTAGAAACTCTGCCAGGTCATCAGGACTTGGTGCAGGATAAACGCCATGAAAATTTATTAGGTGTGAGTGAAAACTCCAAAGATTTCTTACCGCATCTTCAATGCTCATCTCAAGGTGCTTGTACAAGTCCTTCAAATGGGAAGTTCAGTTCTTCTGCAAAGATTACTACTGGTGATCAGTCCATGGAAGATGAAAAGGTAACTTACTTGTATCCTATTGAAAAATCATCAGCTGCTGATCAGATTTTACATGAGCCTGATTCCTATGAAAGTAAACTTTGTGATGCGCTAACGACAACTGTTCCACATATTGGTGACTCGATGATGGTTTTCCAGAATTCTGAATCTTTTATTAGCAGGAGCAATCAGATTGCGGAACGTATTATGGTCTCTCATAATTCAGAAACTAGGTTGTGCTCTGATGGGGGACATGAAGGAGATACTGAAGGTAGATCTGGTTTGCGATCTGATGACTCTCAGAGTGAGAAGTCTCTGTTAATGGTTAGAGAAAACAAAGCAAACAGCCAGTTCTTGGATAACTCAGATGCTTTGGTGGTGCTAAATAACAAATGTGGTGGTTATGTGTCTTCTGATGGAATATTATTGACTATTTCTAATAAATCCAAAACTTTGAAGGATAATGTGCGTGATTATGAGATTTCTGGGAAATTGGAGGATAAGAGGCGATTTGCAAAGAAACATAAGGCATACATCAGTGGTAGTACTAGTGATATCTGCAGTACATCCACTGCAGAGCTGTCTAATTCAGCGGAAGGATGCAACAGAGTTAGTTGCATTCAACCACACAATTCCATGGGAGATGATCTCCATGAGGGAACAAGTGAGGCATTCCAGAGCTCTGTCTGTCATAATCGGAGTGGAAACCCTGATTCATCTAAGAATGCTATTGATGGAAATCTACAACCTGATGCTGAAATTGTAATAAGTTCCAATGCTGATGTTGGAAATGCTACCAGGGTGCTAAATGAACCTCGTGCCTTAATTCATGTTGCTGAAAACCAAGCCATAGAGATTGTTAAACGGAATAATTATGTTGTAGCGTGCAATGTTACTGGAAAAATAAATGCGGACAGACCAGATGTGAAACCAGATGCAGCTAATGATATATCAAAAGATGAGTGTTCTTTAAGTTTTGCTAAGTCTGATGTAGAAGCTAAGACCTCAGACTCTGTTTCTTTCAGAGCACATATGCATGCAGCAGGTATGCCAGCCACTGGTTCATCTGAAGTTCATATTCCTCGCCTTGATGCTTCAGAAAGTAAGTATTCATCATTGCCATGCATCAACCAAGATGGTGTCAATCTTGATAAAGTTTCAAATGCCATCGACAAGGTTGACGACCTGATACGCACAAACTGCCATGTTACTGAAGACTTATCTTTGTTTGCAAAGAAATTGGTGCAAGAAGAATTAGGTAAAAAATTTAGATAGGAATTTGTTGATTGTATTTTTTGAAGCTGAATATCTAGTGCAACTGAATTGATATTATTTTTTTTGTGGAAGATTCTGATCCTGTGTTACTGGATTTTGAGAAATCTGCTTATCTTCACCTGACACCTCATGAAGATGCTACTAACAGTGATGAATTTAAAAAGCAGAAGGAACCAATAGGAGTATCAGTCTCTGCTTCTGATACTAACTACTCAGATGAGAAGGATTTGTTGTTTTCCGGAGATCCTGCTTCATCACTTCCAACAAATAACTTGGTCTCAGTGAAAGCAAGTGAGACGGCTTCAGTTTCTTATCCACATGACAGAGAAAATACTACCTCTGAGAATTTGTCACAAGATGATTTAGTTGATGCTAGGCTTTTTTATGTCGTATTTGTTTTCTCTGATGGTTTGATATTTATAAATCAGGGTATCTAATTGCTTTGGGATTGTTATTTTCCTTGTTCTTGTAGGTTCAAAATTGGCTTCTCCAGATGAAACATTGAATTCTCAGCTTTCACAAAAAATTGCTGGCATAAACTTAGCCATAGAACAGAAAGAGCAGTCATGTTCTGGGGGCCCTGATGAAAACAGAATTCAGCTTTCTGGAAGACCAAGGTTATCCAACTCTAAGATAAATATAGAAATGGAAATGGTTAAGGGAACTAGTGCAAGTTCTCATTGTGTTGAAGAGTCTTTGCTGAATAACCAATCAGAATGTCATCAACATACTGTTCTTCAACCTTCACCTTCAGTTCAAAGAGTTGATCCCTCTTCATGTGGCAGTGAGATCCCTTGTTCCCTAGGCAACACAGTTGGAAATGGAAGTTCTTCTCATGGTTCTTCTATAGATGGAAAGGATATGACCATCTTTTCATTAGAAACCTTTTCCCATATGAGGACTGATTCCTCAATTGCTTCTGGTAACTAAAGTTCACGAGTTTCTATTATATGATGAGTATTGTTTTTCCTTGAAATTCGGATGATTATTGTTTTTCAGTGGTAATGATATTGAAGGAAAATTATAGAGAAGTGACTGTACCAGTGGTGCAGTCATATACAACATAAAGTAGAAGATGCACCATTAAGTGAGAGACAATATTTTTGTTGAAGTAATACTGAGAGAATGAGGTTTACTAAATATAACTTAGTTAGAGGTTATATTAGAGATCAGATAATTTTGGATAAACACAACACGCTGCAGGGACAGGATTAAATGATGAAAAATATTAACAATGCTGTTTGCTGGCTAAAATAGTTGGCAAAAAGTTATTAATGATGGCGGTGGTAATTACGTTGATTTCCAGATTATTGAGATCTATTGCAAAGTTTATTATTTCCTTTTTTATTTCAAGTAACAGCCCCCTATTAGTTTTATTTCAGTGATTTACTAGGTAGCTTGAAACATTTAAGCAATAGCAATGTAATTACCTACTTTTTTACTCAATGTTAGTGGTTGTTTTCCAACCAACACATATTCCTACCCAGATATGTTGTGCCAAATGACCGAATTTAGCTACTAGGGATCTTAGTAGCGGAAAGTAGGTTATTTCAAAATAGTTATGTACATGCTGTTGTTATTGGTTAATATTTGAGTATTGCAAGAGCTATCAATTTAAACTTTCTGGTGTTTCATCTTTTTTCTTGTGCTTTGGTGTATTTTAAAACGAGTCTTTCTACACATCCCCAATAAATAACTAATATATTAACCAATCATAGTTTAATGTTTTAATTCACTGGATTATCCAGTTGATTAGCACTTAATCCACTGGATAATCCAATGAACTAAGGCCTTAAACCATAATTGATCAATTATTGGGATTACATACCTCTTTCTTATAAAAATATACTATTTGCATGCTAATTCATGTTAGTAATTTATGCTTTCCAAAAAGAAGTGTTTTATATGCAAGCTTTAGAAGTATGTCCGGTGAGTCATCTTGGGTTGCTATTAATGGAGATGGCATAGTAGATTAGCTTGTTTGAGGTAAGCTAATATTTATTTCAGTTAGTCATGTGTTCTAAACATTGTGTCTTTCTAATAAAATATTAGCTTACCATTGTGAGATATAAATCTTTATAAATTCTCTAGTTTTAGTGAAAGTTGACCTAGGTCTTTAGCATTAAACTAAAAAAAAGTATAAAGTATATATCAAGTTACATCCCCTTCGAGAATGTTGCAAAAATCAATGAGAAGGGGCATACCTATCTTCCAAACAAAATCACCTTTTATAACAATGTGTGTCAAGTAGTCGACCACATTGTTTACAATTTTAGGTACAAAACTCAATCTACAAGTATGGAATGAAAACAAAAAAGAGGTGATATGCTCTAGTGGTAGGTTTGATGTTGGTTCTTAGGTTTGAGGGTTGCTTTGGAATTGACCAATGGTCTGAGGTGATATGCGTACGTCAGTTGATTGTACAGTCTAGTTGGCGGCGAACCGTCTGGTTGAGGGAGATTGTATAGTATGTGCTACATCCTTCTCCTGCTCGTCTTCCCAAGCAGATCGAATTGTCCAGTTGAGGGTATCAGACTATTCGGCTAGTATTTCGTGCTGCATTTGCACTTTTGTCGAATGGTCCAACTGTTGATGTTCTGCTAGACACTACTTGCATCTTTTCTTCTAGTTAAGTTTCCATCCTTGCTTGTCCATTGCACTACCTTTATTAAAAGATGTATATCAATTGGAGAACTTTCGAGGAGTTGCCTTCAAGCCAATTTGCCCTGCACATCCTTTGCTATATCCACCACTACGATGTGTTATCCACTTTTTTGCAGTAGAGACAACACTTAGTGAGTAGTCTTGTACCTCCGCCTTTGACAAATAGGCTAGCAAGATCCCTTATGGTGTATGTAGCTTGCTTCACCCATACCATTATCTTGTACTGGCCCATCAATGGTAACCTCGAGCCAAGTGGGAGGTGGGGGTAAATGGGTTCTAGTAGCTCTCAAGATGGCTTAATTCGTTAAGTGTGATGTTGAGTAATGTGGTTGCCATAGCATTAGTTGAATAGATCAACCCTCTGTACACTTTGGCATTTTGAGCATGCTAGTAGTATTAGATGGTGGCAGCTTCAAACTGAAGCCACTCATCTCTACTATTACAATTTGCCGTCTTCGCCATCATATCAAGCTTCATCTATAAAAAAGGGTTAGTGGAAATAAAATGTTACTCTAATGAAAAATGCCTATCTTCATTGTAAATTCTATAGTAACTAATAAATGCTTTCCTCAACTCTGCTTTACCACAGATACAAGTTTGACTCCATCGACTCTTTTTGATGTAGCCACTACGTGGTAGGGATAGCATTCTTATGTAGCCTCCACAAAAGGCTCAAATCCGTGGTTGTATGGGGATCTTCCAGCACCATACTCCTACAAGTGGCCCATTGCTCTGATAAAGCTTTGGCAATAGGGATTTTCTCAGACTCAGTGGCAGCCTAAACAAGTTTGTCCATCACAGTTGTTGGTCCTCCTAATGTCTTTAACTCTTTCCAGTAACACCACTCCAAACTTTTGTTGAATTCTTCCACTATCTCTATTATGTCCTCTAGAGGTGTTTGCAACTATGGAGGGGAGATCATCAGCCCACACGCTCAAATAGGTTGGCCACCTGCTTAGTGGTGTAGTAGACAACCTAGGGTCATGCAAAAAAGAGACTGCGCATCGTTCTCAACAAGCCATGCCATGTGATCTTGAACACCTCCCATACAATAAGCTTCTTTGTTTTGGATCCAGTTCTCTGAAAGAATGTCATGTTCATGTCTCTTTTGGCCATCCATTTTACTTTGGCCTTATGCCATCACCAAGTCTTTATTGTAGCCACTATATTGTTGTAGGTAGCTACCTTCTGTAGCCTCTCAGCATACTCATCTTATGCATCTCCTCCTCTATGGTTTTCTTAGTTTGAACTAAGAGAATCGATTGCTCCAACTCTTTAGATTTGAATAGAAGATTTACGACCTTCTTACTCTACTTCTTCAAAGGTTTTAGAGTTCTGGCACACTTTCTGTGGCTAAACGTCCACTTAAAAGGGCTTCCAAGTGACTTGCACAATGGAGTAGGCCTCTTTATAGGACAACCAAGCATCCTCGAATTTGATCTTTCCCTATGTCTTGTTGATGTTGGATCCACATCGAAGCAATAAAGGGCAATGATTTTGATGTAGAATGTGTATGGAGAAAAGGAACTGAACATGAGCTTATGTACTCGTGGGGACAAACATGGCCCTGTGCGCGGTCTTCAAAACCCATAGCTTGCCCCACTTTTGTCTCACAGTCTGTTGTGGACTTCTATTTTGGCAAAGTTGATTATGAAACATTCTACCCAAGTTCTATCATTTGAAATCCCTCTAGACCACCACACTTGTTATGTGCTTCACTTACAGTAATATAAAATAGGATTCGACGATTGTACAACCATCCTAGCAATGCATATTGCCATTCTTGTTTTGATTTGCTTTACCTTCGCTTTGTTCTCTACTGCCTTACTTTATTTTTGTTGGATAACCCTTTCCACCATATGTTGAATGATGGTCCCCTCTTCCAGCAACTCAAAACTTGCCCCCCTCAATAACATCACAAGAATAAACAAACCCTTATTAGGATGTTGAGCTATAATGAACTCCCCTTGGTTGCTCACGACAACATTTACACAAACACTTAGTTGGTCCTTTGATTTCCAGCACTAAGGCCTATTCTATAACACAATGGTGACAATTCCCGCACTCTCAACTCTAATCTTCTCCCTCACTAATAACATGATCATAACTAAACCCTTACTTTACAGGAGGTTTTGTTATAGCAAACTCTCCTTGGTTACTCAATACAACATTTACATAATCACTTGGTGGTTCCTGTGATTTCCAACACTAGGGGCTTTCCCATAATCTAATTTCAGTCCTCCACCATTAGGTATTCCACTGACCTGATTCCAACCCATTCATGCCTTTATCCTCTATATTGTATTTCCACATGTGTGTTGTTTTTGTGGATGTAAATACTGTAACTTTACATCAAATCTTGCATTTATATTGTAACTTTGCTCAGTACTTACCTGCAAAAAAACAAGCCCATTAGGGACTTGATCACACTCAGCTCGAATGACATCCACACTATAATTAGCATCATCCAAAGGTGCGGTCACCCTTCGGGTCATAAAGTGTTCAGAGCATATACGTTCCAAATAGTTTGCAACTAGCTCCTCAACCTCCCTTGGCCATTGAAGCTTTGGATTATTGAAAATTTATTGTATGCATTTGCTCTCCTCCTTGGTAGATTCGACCAACCCCCCCCCCCCCCCCCCCCTTCCTTTCTCACATGCCTTGTGTTGCAAATCCTGGGAGCTTGTTGGTTGTAGTAGTCCTTCCTCTGAAGCCATGAAATATAACCTTTCCTTCATCACTATGTTTTCATCAGCTTCAATATTCCGTCATAATCTCGTCAATAATTACAGCCATCCATGCTGAAGATGCCACACTCGCTTGCAACTACAATTCACCATAGATTCTCTCATGTGTCCATGAGCTTCCATAACAACATTAAAGGCTTCAGTTCCCACCTTAGTAGCTTCAATTTCACTTCGTTTGGTAGGGATAGTTATCAGCAGCTCTTACAGCTCATCTGTGGTTGATGGCGAGCCGACCTTTTGGTCTCCCTTTTTGCTTCTGCTAGGATTTCTTTGTAACTTTGGTTGAGTAATGAACTTTGCAACCTTCCCATCACTTTCGTCTACTGGGTTCTAACCATTTGACACCGGCAGCGAGGGGCTGCGGCCCCTGTCCCCCTTCTTCTTTACCAGCTTCTCACCCCCCCTTGATCAACATGAGATGGATTCAATTAGGAGTTTGCCGTAGTTTGTGTTTGCTATCAGCACCATGTTTGCATCGCCTAAGGACAAGCTCAACAAAAAGGTTATTATCAGAACTTGTGACTATCACAAAAAAGAAAAAAAAGTATAGACTCATTAATTGTTTGATTTTCAAGTCTCCTTAAATGCTATTCACTTTTTGTTACTTGCATGCTATGGCAAAAAGGCTGTGTTGTGTTGGTGTTGGTGTTGGTAGTATCTGCTTTGAAATGTATATGCAATTATTTACATTATAAAACTTTACGCTTGGCTGCCATTTTGTGTACGAAGTATTCCTCAGCAAAAATCATTGGGGACTATCTGTGAAATCAAATTTTTTTTCTACAATTGCAGATAATACTTCAAAGGAATATGGTATTGAGTCTTCTAAAGCAGGCACCTGGATTGCTAGCCCATCGAACTTGGAAGCACAAAGTGGCAATCCAAGTTCCTCAGCACATGACTCTGATTCACCAACAGTCATTGTTTGCAATGAATGCCCTAGAGATGATCCAAAGAAGCAAGAACCAAGTGAATCACCAGTTAATTGTGATCTTGGTGCAACTAGTGACAAGACTTTAGTTTCTTCTGCTAAAGATGGGTTTAGTCATAGTGTTGAGTCCAGCCATCATGATTTAAAGCGAATGGTTACGAAAGATGAAGATGGAAGCTTCACCATTGTGGTGTCAAAATCAGAGAATTTTCCTGAAAAAGTTGCTAATCATGAATGGAAACCTTTTCCCAGTTTGCAGTCTCTTGATATTTCTCAGGTATATTTCCTTTTTAGTTTTATCTATCACAGTCAAAAACTGTTCTTTTTGATTTTCATTTTATGAATTTGTAAATGTCATCCAAAATTATTTTATTGTAAGATGCCGAAAGGGGATGCTCAAGGATGCCTTGAAGAAAGGAAGGAGACTGATATTCCAACCATAACCCCTGTTGGTGGAAACTCTAGGAATGTATCAAGGATCTCTAATGAGAAGAAAAATGGCTCGAGAGGCAAAAGTAAAAAAGAAGCATCAGTTCCAATTAAGTCTTGTGGAATGGACGTCAAATATTTGGGTGCCACACCTAAGTCTTCTGGAACTTCAAGCAAGGATAGGCAATTGGTTGAGATACCAGAGTTTTTCTCTGTTGAATGCAATACTGCGAAAAAATTATCATCTAGTTCTGTTCAGACATCCTGTATACCTGATTTAAATTCATCTTCCTCCTTAGCATATTTTAACCAACCTTTCACAGATGCACAGCAAATACAGTTGCGTGCCCAAATCTTTGTTTATGGAGCTTTAATGTGAGTTATGCTGCTATCCTATGGATTTTCTTGCTTTGAAATTTTATGCTGAATTCTGTGTCTCTTTCTAATCGCAGTTCAGGTATGCCTCCTGATGAAGCATGCTTGACATCAGCCTTTGGAGATACTGGTCAGTATCATTCTCTATTTTTAATCTAGATTATCCATCCTAATCAATTTGGGCTGGTTTAGATGGTTGACTGTTGTTTAACAGAGAATGGGCGGACTTTATGGGAGAGTTTATGGCGTGCCTCAGTTGCAAGATTACAGAATCAGAATTCTCCTATTAGTGGTGTCGAGACTCCACTTTTTCGGCCTGGTATACATTTCTATCTGCCTCACTTTTTATTTTTTGTCTTTTAGCAATTATGTTTTATGAACTCACTGCTCTAGTGGGGTCCCTGTTCAAGTTTCAAGGGAAAAGGATGTTCAAAACAAAGAGCAAACCACCAATGTTACCAAAAGTTCCAGCATTATGGATTCCACAGATGTGTTAAGTTCCAGAGTTTCTTTGCCTTCGCCGGTGTGGAACACGTCTTCTGATGGACACACAGATTTTGCAAGAGGCAAGCTTTTGGATTTCAGTCAGGCTCCATTTCCATTGCATCCTCAATCACAGTCAAGACAATACATTGGCATTAATTCACCTTGGTTAACTCAGTCTCCTCGTCCTGGACCGTGGTTTATTTCATCCCAGAATTCAGCACTAGCTGAAACTGTTCATGTAACGCCTTTGAGAGACTCAGGTGGATCTCAGGCACCTACAATACAGGTTGTTCCCCCTAGTGTCCTCATGTCCACTCCAGGTTCTACAGCAACCACTATAATTCCAGCTTTACAAACAGAAATGAAGAGAAGCACATTAGCCAGAGGGAGTAACAAATCTACAATTACCACTCATACAGCCTCCACTGTCATTCCAGCTTTACAGACAAAAATGAAAAAAAGCACATTAGCCTGCGGAAATAACAAATCTACAACCGTCACTCATAAAGCAAGAAAAAGAATTAAGGATTTGGCCTCGGCAGAGCCAAGTTTACCATTATCTCAGACACTGGAAGAGGCTGGTTCTGCATCTGGTGTTAAAAATCTTCAGCTGCCTGTTTCAAATATGCCGCTGCCTTCTAATCCTCCTGTGAAGGCTCTAAGTGAGTCCCCTGTTTTGAGTGGTTCACCTCGCGGCAGTTTTCCTACTCATTATCAGATAATTGGTGGTAATAATGCTAATCAACAAAAAGCAATATTCTCTGAAGAGACATGCAAGAAAATTGAGCAGGCTAGACTGCAAGCAGAAGATGCTGCTGCTCTTGCTGCTTCTACGGTCAAGCATAGTCAATCTATATGGAGTCAACTAGCTGTCCAAAAGAATACTGGATTAGTTCCAGACTCCGATGAAAAACTTGCTTCTGCTGCTGTTGCTGCAGCTCTAGCTGCTTCGGTCGCAAAGGCAGCAGCTGCTGCTGCTAAAGTTGCTTCTGATGCTGCTCTGAATGCCAAGATTATGGCAGATGAATCGATGAGTTCAGTAAAATCAGGTAGCTTTGCTAAGAATTCAGAAACTGGCATGCTTGATGTTGGAAAGAAGTTAGGCAGCCTTACTCCTATTTCTATTCTGAAATCCGAGGACAGGTTACTTGGATCAGGGGCAGTTATTTCTGCTGCACGTGAGGTTGCTAGAAGACGGGTTGAGTCAGTTTCTACTGCCGCAAAAAGGGCAGAGAACTTGGATGCCTTGTTAAAAGCTGCAGAGTTTGCTGCAGAAGCTGTTGCCAAGGCTGGAACAATACTTGCAATGGGGGATCCATTACCTTTTACGTTGGGTGAACTGGTGGATGCTGGTCCTGAGGGCTTTTGGAAAACATGTCAACCTGCATCTGCACAGCTTTTAAAACCATGCCTTCTTCATGGAGAGGAGAATGCATTGAGCAGTGCTAAAGAGCATTGCAGACTTGCTAAGCAATTGGATATGCCGCTTCCTAATAAGAAAGAAATGCATAAGACTGTTGGTGAAGGCAAATTATCACCCATAAATGAAATTCATCAACAATTCGAGGGAGAAGCTGAAGGTATTGAGCTTTTTTTACTTTAATGCATCATGTTTGTTTTGTTTTGATACTAATTTCCCTACATTATTGATGTAGGAAACTATTTAATACACTGAATTTTCTGCCATTTGGCATGTAGCTTGATGTGCCTGAATGAATCAGACCATTCATATTTTGAGTTTTTTTTTTTGCATATATGAAAAGCTAAATAATTTTGCACCATTTGCAGTTACCCACAATTAAATGATGTCAACTATGTGCTTTTAGAACACATGTTTTAGGAATGTTTCTTATGCATTGACAATGTTATTTTTTTGGTGTATCAGGTGCAGGAAATTTAACTAATACTGTACTTGAAGGAGACCATTCTTTTGGTTATTCAAGTATACAAAGGGGATCTATTGTTGAGGTAGGTATTTTGGCTCTTGTTTGGCCCAAAACAAGCTTCATTAGGCATGTATCTTGTGCTTGTCAATGTTAGGCTTGATATAGTCGAAATCATGCTACAATAGTCTCATACATTGTTGTTCATCTTATAATTTATTTTAAGTTATACCTTTGGTTACTGAATTCTAGGCATTGGAAAAGGAAGCTGTCCTTTAAATGTATGAATTTCATTCAGATATGTATGATGGAGTAGTTACCTGTGAGATGAATGCTTGTGGCAATTTGAACTCATTTCCTATTACAGTTGGATTACAATATGGTCTTGTTTTGAATCTTTTATCTTTTCACTTATAGTTAGTATGCATGTTGACTTCGCATATGCAAGGTGAGATTATGTAGTCCATGTTTCTACATATGATATAGTTTTAATTGACTAGACTTGTTAAAAAGTGAATAAGGAGTTGAAACCTTAAAAAAACACCTTAGAAATAAATGAACTTGGAAATTGAGTGGAAGCGTGGAGAAAGAAGTGTACATGCATTATAGGTTTGATGATTTAGAAGAAGCAAGTGTCAATGTGATGAGACTTCATAAGAGAACAATCCTTAATTTCTTGCAACATGTGTAAATCATTATAATGTACAATAGATTTATACCTTAAAAATGAGAATATGACGTATTATACACACATATAGAATAGTCATATCTTGACATATCTGTATCTTATTTTTTTTAAGTTTGGCGTATTATCGTATATGTTTCATATCGTATCCGTATTACGGTATTGTACTCGTGCTTTATAAATTAGTGTAGATGTGTTGAGAATGCTATGATTGGCAAGTGTCGAGATTGGATTGTATTGCATTATAAATGATTGTATTGGAGAGAGAGTATGCTTCATCTAAATCGTCATTGTTAGGACTATTTGGATGTCCCTTGGTTCTGAAAGGATGTTTGTTTCATCTTGCTATGCTCGGATCTAGGGGAGAGTACGTAAAATGGGAGTAATTAAGGAGAGACATTTCAGGTGGTTTAGGCATATCTGCTGTCAACTTATAGAGTCTCTAATGTTTCAATATGAGGGAATTCAAGTCACAAGTTTAGAAAAGGAGAAGCTCAAAAATGACTTGTGATTTAATCATGAAACATGATCTTAAATCACTTGTGCTTACTGGGATTGTTGCTTTACATAGTACTAAATGCAGAATAGAAATACATGTCGATCCCATATTTTGGTTTGATACCTTTTTTTGGATTTTAGTGTTTGTGAATTTTGGGATAAAAGATGAAGCGATGCGTGTTTCCCTCGCTAGTTTAGATTTTGATTTTGTTTTTGTTGTAGGCATGGTCGAATTTGAGAGTTTCATATCTTACTTTTCTCAGATTATGTCTGATAAAGATGGTCTTAGAGGAGCCTGGTTTTCAGCTAGGGTTCTTGACATAAAAGACAACAAGGCATATGTCTGCTTCAATGATGTTTCTGCAGAAGGTAAACTCAATTATTTTTGTTTCTTTGAAGCAGATGTCTTTCAGTTCTGTCTTCTTGAAAATGTTCTTTTGAGGCTTATATCTACCTTCTAATTTATTTATAACTGCTTTCCATGGATATACTTCTGCCACGTGCATGGAAAAATGACATTCATTAAATACATTAGTGTATGCTGTTTATGAAACAAATTGTACTAAATATGCCACCTACCCAGCCAAGGTTTTTTAGCCATGTTTAGTTTTGAAAAGCTTTTTGGGACCAAAGCTTTTCTTTATTGATATTTGATTTTTGTTGTTGGAGTTTCTTATGTCAAGTTTTTCTTGGTTGTCCTTTTTGTGTTGCTTCTACGTATTCTGTTTTCTTTAGATCAAGTCTACCATATTTTTGCTACCGTGGTATTTATTTCTTTGGTTACTTTGGCCTTCAGACTTCTCTGCGTTTTATATCCACTGTTCTTTTGAATTTGTGCTGATATTCTAACTATTTCCTTAATAAAAATTTGCAGTCATAAAAAGATTATCTATATCTTTGATGTGCTTTCCTATTATCTGTGCTATAAATATTTAATATCACCTGCTGCTTTTGAGCTTTTCATGCCCGTTTGCTGGTTTAGGTGAGCTAAAGGAATGGATTATGCTTGTAAGTGAAGGAGGGAAAGCTCCTAGAATCAGGACAGCTCCCTCTTCAACTTCATTGAAGTACGAAGGAACAAGGAAACGTCGGAGGGAGCATATGGGAAGTTATATTTGGGCAGTTGGTGATCTTGTTGATGCTTGGATGCATGATAGGTTAGAATGTTTACTGTATATTTTGTAGGTTTTCTCGCAAAATGAGCTTCTGGTTATATTGTTTTTTTGAATTAAAATGTTTTAGAGGCAGAGTTTCAGGTTATAAAATTGAAGGATTTGTTGTTTGATAGTGTAATGGAAATAAAGGATTCATGTCACCTAGTGCGATGAAGGCTTGGTTGTTGTTGAATAGGCAGAGTTCAGTTTCCCAGATTTCCTTTTCAGCTATTTTAATGCAGCAATTAAAACTTTTACTAACCATTATAAAGTAAAAGCACTTCAGCTAATCTTTTAGCTGCTATTAGTATTGAGTGATCCATTTTGTTATTGGTAAGAGGTACAATAGTTCCTTTAGGTTTATCCAGGTCATTATTGATTTACTTTTCAGAGCACTGTACAGTTGCATTTATGTAGTCTTCTACTTTTTCCTTTCAATGACACACTGTTGCTAAATCTTTGAGAACCAACTAATTTAAAAGCTTTTGCCTTTGCAACTTAGATTCAATACAACACATCTCTTTTTTATTTTTGACAATTATTTTATAAATAATTGGGTCAGGAGACCTTATTTTAGAAATAATTGGGGGAGATGAACTCGAGATATCTAGTTTTGGTACCTTTAATTTCTGGTAGTTAAATGACTTTAAAACTTAGGCTTGTTATTAATGGTGCAGGAATAATTTTGTTGTCTAACCACTTAAAATACCTACTCCATGGACAACATTGTTTTACTTTTACCAGAGCTACAAGTTACCATGTCAGTCTTAGCTGATTTATTAATCAATATTCAAATGATCCTACAGCTAATCAGTAATCACTCTTTCAACTGTCAGGTGGTTGGAAGGGACTGTTGCTGAGATGATCCCAGGAGATGAAACAAAGCTGACTCTGCATTTTCCAGGTATGTGCATTCCTTTGGAAGTAACTCCCAACCCCCTTTATTTTTTTTTTTTTTCATGGCTTGCATATCAAAGTAAATATTGTATCAGTATGTTAAACTGCTCTTAGCTATGGAAAGTTAAACTTTCTTTTGAATGATATATTGCTATGAATAACAAAGTAAATATGTTTAAAATATTTTTAATAAAATATTTTTAAATATGACATTCCTTGAAAGGCAATAATGCAACACCTCAGCAATGGTTGCAGCTACTGGTGACAAGCAGGCTGTTCATGTGTGGAATCTTCGTCCATCACTTATTTGGAAGGATGGACAATGGATAGAGTGGTGTCATCTGCGAGAAAATTCACTTAAATCACCTGAGGTTTACATTTTTGCTGATTTTTTGTCATTTCAATTCATTGGTTTCGGTGTTTCTAACGAGCTGGTATTATATCTATGACGTACTATATTTTACTTCCTCAGGAGAAGCGACAAAGGGTGGGCGGGATTGAAGTAACAACCTCTTCGGATGTTGATAATGGAGTAATAGGTAAACATTCAAAGAATGTTCCCATTGTAGAGTCCAAGAATCCTAAGCAAGGACCATTGGTATTATCTGCAAAGGATAGAATATTTTCTTTTGGAAAGAATTCAAAAGAGCAGATTACTTCTGATGCGCTTAATACTATGCGGTCTGGCTTGCAAAAAGAAGGATCTAGGGTAGTTATTGGGGTTCCAAAGCCAGGAAAGAGAAGAAAGTTTATTGAAGTTAGCAAACACTATGTTGCAGAAAAGTCTCAAAAAATCAATGAAGGCAATGATTCCATCAAGTTTGCAAAATATTTGATGCCACAAACATCCCGCCAATTGAGAAGCAGTTCAAAAGTTGATACCAAGGGAAAGAAGAATGGTGAAAGCAAATCTAGTGGTGGGATCAAAGTCGACAGTTTAAAGGATTTTCAAACAAGTCAAGCTGAGAAGGACAATGTATTACTTACTACTAAAATGGAGACCGAGTCTCATGCAATTGGTCAGTTTCCAAATGATGCTGAGCCAACTTATGTTTCAGCTGGGGAGTCCGAGTCCTCTGTACAACCTGCACATACCACTGCACTGTCAATGAAAAAGAATGTTTCTCGATCTGAGACACTGAAAGGAAAATCTACTTTGGATAGGACATCCAGAAGTGAGAGCAAAATGCCTGAAAATCCTGGAAAGGCAGTATCTGAAACTACAGAACCTCGAAGATCCAATCGTAGAATCCAGCCTACATCAAGGGTAAGCTGCTTTACCAAAATTATGAAGTACTAAATGAATAGGTCTTTTAGTTTAACCAGGTTACCACCTATCATCTCCGATATATTGAAGGCTGAGATGATCGTATGACTTAAGAATATTTCTTGATTTCCTTTGATTTATTGCATTTAAATTTAAACTGTAAAAAATTTATGTGCTTGCTTTTCTGCTCTGTTTGATTTCTTTGAGTTTAAACTAGTGTGAATGTAAACTCAGAAGGTTCTTTTTAGATAAATTTTTCATCTTGAGGATTGTATGATTTGAAATAAAGTTGAAACTTTCCCTTTTTGCTAAACATATTTGTTTTTTGGGTAAATATCAACCAGGCTCCTGAGATTTAGAGTATATCAAATAGATCCATGATTTCAAAAACTCTTCAATGAGATCCATAAGGTTGACATTAAGATTTCAATTAGGTTATTTTTACATAAAATACTTTAATTTCATACGCTTAACATTTTTAAAATATTTATCGTTCTTGAAAAATTATATTGTTTGAATGTACACTATGAGATGCATCTCTTTTCATTGAAGTTTGTTGAATAGCTCTCAAATCATGTTTTAACATGCAAACTAGGCATCCTATCACTCAATATACATTGTGTAGATTATAGCAAAATTTAAGATTATATCTATACATTTTAAAATAAAAATTAATTATATTTTATATTATATATTTTTTTTAAATAATAATTTATATCACATTTTTTATGCATTCTTGACTGCGCAAGGTCCTTGGCTTTCGCCATAAGGTGACCCACCTCCTCCTTGCTCTATTGTTGGAGTGCTCTAGCGATTTGACCATCTTCTTGTTGAAGACACTTGTTGGACCAACTTTGATTGGTTGCTGCGACACTACCTTGATAATTCTGAATGACACCACATAAGTTAGTCACACATATTCAAACTTGAGTTCTCCTTGCGGCCTGAGAACATTGGTCCCACATTGGAGCAACTAGGGCCAATGGTTCGAGGCAATGTGAGCAGTATGGCTAATAAAAGCTCCCGGTAGCTAAAGCATAGTGATAGTGTTGAGGAGCACTTGATAATTTCTAACTCGCATGCATTTAGTCCCTTCCATGTTATTGCACCACATGAAACATGTCCTGTGAACCCAATATCCTGCAAAACTGCCCTTTGTATAAAGTTAAAAAAAATTCTAGAGCTTGTGGATTGCCAAAAAGGCTTTCCTCCTTTTCTTTTTCCTTCCGTTCCACAATGTTATCAAAATCACCTACAAACATCTACATATTGTAGATGATGAATGGTTCGGGAGATTTCCACAACTCCCTTCTGGTATAAGCATTCGTTGAAGCATAAACAATACGCACAAGAGATTTAAACCCTTATACACAGATAATGTTGCCTAATCTACCTTCAAAGGGGATGAATTGTGCTTCACATTCATCCAACGGCCTGATCTATGTATTTTTTATTACACTTGAGATACTAGTCTACAACAAAAATAAAAGCCATGAATTGTACTCCCAGATAATGTTAGATAAATGGTTATGGTAAGTGGTTGTGGCTAATCCCCTGCAATTCCAAAAAAGAGCTGTCCATTCAAAAAAGAAGAAACATTCTCTCTCCATCAACCGGTTTCCCAACAAAATTTCTAGTTTCTCTCTTTTTCTTTTGTTTTTGGGTGCTTAATGGGTTAGTCTAGTTCTAGATTTACAAATAAGTCAATCCCATGTCTTTGGACTTTATGTAAAACCATTTGTTTGGGGTTCTTACAGAAATGGATCAGATGATTCTTTTAGCGACAGTTAGGAGTGGCAAAACGGGTTGGCGAGTTGAGTCTAAGCTGAACCTGAATCCAATCTGACCCAAATTACTCAACCTAAATCCAACTTGTTTTTTAAACTGGTCAAGATCAGTGACTTGAACCCAACCCGATCAATAAAAGGGTGGATCAACCCTCCAACCTGACTTATTTATAGAACATTTGTTGATAAATGGGTAGCTCGAACCCAACCCAAAGCAACCTGTTTAATAAACGGGTCAAAATTAGTGGCCCATATTCGAAATTCTCGAGTCGGGTTCGCGGGTTGGATCATCTATTGCCACCCCTAGTGACAGCTAAGGTCTTGTAGGATAACAAAAGCACCTTTGTTTTATTGTTGCGTTAGTCTAAAAAATTTTCATGAACACATGTATTTCAAAATATCTGGATTCCTTGAACATGCTTATTTCAAATGATGTTAGTAATTTGATATGACTAATGCATGAGCCGGAAGTTAAGTGTTTTATGCCCTTGTTTTTCAGTTTCGCGAGCATTTGTTTTTCAGTTTTATGCCCTTTTCAGTTATAATTTCTTTTATGGTGGATACGTGATTTAACTAGTGTGACGAAAAGCTACATCGCAAAACTGAAAATGTGATATCACCTACATTATTTGCAGTTTTCTGATTCTTTTGTTTGAAAGGGCTTCACAATAGTCTTTCATTTTATTTCTCACATAGCATACTTAATCGTTTGTTTTCTTTTCTAATGTTAGCAATTTCATTTGTACTTAATAACTGTTGTTTATCATACGAAGTTGGCATGCATGCAACGGAATTGTATTGAGAACTTACATTCAAGCAAATTTTTATTTCAGTTACTTGAAGGTCTTCAAAGCTCCCTGATCATTTCAAAGATTCCAAGTATTGCTCATGAGAGGAAACAGCATAGAGGCGGATCATCTTCAAGAGGTAGAACATTGTGAATAATCAATTGATACATTCTTCTTAGAAAATATTGCAACCCCTAAAATGTTTTTTTTTTTTCTTTTTTTTCCAATAGGAATTACGCATGTTTGACTGCCAACATGCATGATCAAGGCGCTGCTTTCAAAATACAGGACTCGTGTATATTTGGTTACTATTTATTCATGTAGGGTTTTGTGTATATTTACAGCTCTAGAACTGATTTTTTCTATCTTAAATGATCTGCTGCAAAACTCTTATAATAGTTGAACAAAATTTATAATAACTGACTTGATTTTAGGTGCCATAGCATTTTAGGCTCTTTAGGTTTTTTTTATTTTCAGTTGTTCTTCTAGAAAAGACGAGAACAGGCATTGTATTGAAGCAGATTTTCTCTGCTGATCATGATATTTTGAGATTTTGCCTGTCTGGATTTTCTTTCATGACCTGGTAAGCCTGCATTTCACTACCTTTGCCTAGCAGCTTATGCTTCTAAACTAGTTGTTGCTTCTTGTTTCTGATTTTTGTTTGGTAATTTGCAAGGTAGAAGTTAGTGGTCATTGAGACGATCGACAAATATAAGCAGCAGCTCCATGATGAATGGAACCATTGGGATGATTTTCTACACCAATATGAGGATAATTGAAGACATAAGACGATTTTGACACTTACAATTCTGTGGTTTCTTCGTTGCATCTGTGAGTTATCTGTACCTGTTCCTTGTAAGATAAGCTTCAACTGGTGGGACTTTTAGGGCTGGCAATTTTAGTTGAAGCTCGAATCTTGATTTTTTGCTCAAATAATTTCGAGTTGAGTTTCAAGTCATATTTGTCACTTGAAAAATTTGTAAGTCTGCATTTAACTCAGACAGATCTGCTTAAAATCATATTTTAGTTCACTTGAAATTTTTGTAGATACATAATGCAAAGGCATTGAGTCAAAATAAATGATATAAAGGTGGGAGTTCTTTGTTTCATTCACATGCCTGTCACAGTTTAAAATTCATTTCATGTTAAAAACCTTAGATTTTTAGTGAACTCAAATTGAATTTCAAGTTGATTCAAAAGTCATCCCTTTTCAAGATGAGTTGACTTCAGCTTGAAAGCAATACATGATGAGCGTAAGTAAAGAGGGGACCACTAATTTAAGTTCACGCTTTAGATCCTTCTCCACTCTAAGGAGTGCTCATCAAGTCCTCACTTGATTCTCTCCAAGAAGAATACAAGGCCTTGCTCTTTTCTCACCAAAAAGAAAACAATTGACCATATACTAAGATCCCGCTCTTTCTCCACCAAGAAGATAACAAGAGATTGAAAGCACTAAGTATGATATGGAATCACTCCTCTTGAGAGCTTCAGCACAAAACTCCGATCACATTCAAAGCACCCTCACACCAAGAAGGATTGAGCTATTAGAACTCTCCCCACAAATTTGATTTCAATTGATTCTCAGGTTGTGGGAACATCTATTACTTATAGAGGAATCAAAACACTAAATAGAATCGGTATGAACCTCCCAAAAAGGCATATAAAACACTCATAAAACATGGGTTACATTTTAATTAATTCTGGTGTTAAAATAATGATGAACTTTACCAAATTATATATTGATGGGAAGGTCTTGAAGATTGCTTTCCATTGCAAAAAAAACAATTTGTAAATCCTATATCTATAAAAAAAGATTGTCTAAGATAGTGAAGCCTGTTCAGAAATTAGTTTGTATTAGGAAAGCTCAATGGTCACTGGCTTTGGTCGATGATGATTTTGACCGCTCTCTACCTTTGGACAACCAACACTTGGTCGGCCAATGCTGGTGGTCTTGTCGACCAATTGATCAAAACCTATAGCCATAATTCTATGTCCAGCTATATCACTCTAAATCGAACTAGAGTCATTGCTATTCACTTCTAATCATTTCCTTAATGCTCATTGCTCATTCCATTATACATGCACACATTTATTAGTTGATTTAAGAAAACCTTGAAGTCTTAAAGCTTTGGTTCTTTCTCTCATTCTTGACTTGATCTCGTTTGCTCAATGTTATCAATGTTCTCTATCTTATAACTTGATTATCTTTTATTCCAAGCTAACTTTCAAACTTTTTTTCATCTTTTTACGTGAGTAGTTATAGCTACAAGCAAAAACATAAGAAATATTCATTAGTACGTATACTAACTTAAATTGGTATACAAACATTAAAACCCCAAACGCAAAAGAGGAATTAACAATCTTTAATGTTTTGATATTTGATAACCAATTTAAGTCAGAATAAAAAGGGCGATAAGATTGAATAGTACATATTTATAAAAACTCTCTCCATTTGATATGTAATAGAAATAGCTTAAACATCTTGCTTGAATTATTTTATTTTTTCTAAAAAGAGATGTTTAAAATTTGTAAAAGTAATTCCCCCTAAACCAAATCATGGGTAGAATTATACATGAATCATGTTCAAATAAGTCAAATCATAAGCATTTATCAAAGCTCGTAACCTTGAAGATCCAAAATTACACAAGGGAGAAACTACTAGATGAGCAAACTAATGATGTGATCTTGTAGAATAACAAGTTATGCAAATCATAATAAAAAATATTCTTAAAAGTTGCCATAATAAAAATATTGTTATGAATGTCTATCAGAGCTTATAACCCTGAAGATCCATATTACATAGGGAACTACTAGATGAGCAAACTAATGGTGCATATAGAATAAGAAATTATGCAAATCATAATCGGATGAATTTTAGAGCATGCCATAACTAAGTACTTCCCATTCATCTAGAATGTGAAATTCCCCCTTAAAAAGCTTTGTTAAATTATTTTTAGGCACACCAAACATGTCTTTGCGGGTTTCAATTCTCCAACAATCTTTCACCTCCTTGCCCACAATGGAAAAATTAGGATTTTGGTGCCCAATAAGTTTTGTGTCCATAAGGATTAGTTAAACATGCTTTTAGAAACTCATACCTTGGATAACTTCATTATGCCATAGGATATATTTCTTTCTAAATGAGTGATGAATGGGATTTGCTTTGTGTGGTGTATCCTAGGCTAGTTTTATTATAGCTTGTAGTATTTTGGCCTAAAATCACATCTAGATATTTTGTAGAACGTATATAAACTGTTGTAGTCATTATTGAGTCTTTCTAGCTTTCTTGAGCTCTAGATTTTCAATTTCCAAACCCTTATTTGTAGGGGATTCTAAATGAGCGGGATGCATGAAGAGTATTATCTTTGACATAAGTGAAGCAACCTCTTTTCCAAGTTTTTTTTGTACCTATTTTGGAATTGAATTTTTCAAGTGACTCATTAATAATTTTAAGTTGATATTCATTACTTACTTTAGGGTCTAAGTCGGATCCACTTTCTCCATCAGTTAGAGCCATTAAGGCTAGATTGGTGACATGCCGGTCATTTGAGGAAGAGTTGATGTCTGAATTACCTCAAGCTATTGTTAGTTCTCTCTTCTTTTTGTTAACCTTTTCCTTTTCCTCCTCCATTTTTCTTGTTCTATCGTGTATCATTTTCTCAACTATGTGAGAAATTGCATCAATTTCAATGCTACTTCTATCATTTTCTAGTAATGAAGAGCATTTTGTCTACTTGGATCTTTTCGAAAGTTCTTTATCGGCAATGAGTGTGATCCCTTTCTTGCTTTCCTTCTCTTCGCCATGGCGACTTTTGTGAAGCTCCATATGACTTAAACAAGTTGTCTATCTTATTGGTATCTAAGTTCTTTGATACCTCTAGGGCATCCAACCTTACTACTCAAAGTTAGGTCCTCGAGAAAGCTTTAAATGCATTAGAGGTCACGTGCCTATATTCTAATACTCTTCCATGAGCCACGAGTCCATGGTATGCATCTTTAAACTTCATGCACTTGAGCCACAAATATGCCTTTCCTTTGAATTGTTGAGTTGGTTCTTATACGATGCTTTCTTCACTTGCTTCACCTCTGAAGTTTCTTCACGTAGCTTAACTAATTTGTCCTGCATCTCCTTGGCGATAATTGAATGCTAAGCTTGTTAACTTCCTTTTTCAATGCGCACTTCAAAGAAATTAAACCACATGCGTTAGGTGTAAACCTGCATTTGTCACTTTTGCTCCAACTTTTTTTGTCAAGTTCCTTCTTGTTTGTCCTTCAAAGGTTGATATCCCTTCTCAAAATTTATCATTATGTCAAAATCATTAGATGGATAGTCATCCTTATCTTCTAATACTGAAGTCTACCCCATTGAAAAGCGTTGGCTTGCAAGTCAAATGTCCCTCTTATGTCTTAATCTATTTCACCTTCCCAGATGTTAATTCTACTAGAAGATCTGGTCCGTGATACCAAATACAAGATGGAGATTGTTGTCTGGAGGGGAGAGTGAATAGGCAACATATGAAATTTAAAATTATCACATTAAATAAGATCAATTAAGTAATGACGAGAAGAGTGATAGGTGTGAAAAGTAAAGATGCCAAAATTGACATGTTTTAGCCACCATATGTTTGCATCTATGACTACAACAACAAACCAAGCCTTTATCCCACTAAGTAGGGTCACATAAATCTTTTATTTTCATTGCAAATAATAAATCTTTATTTAACTTCAATTATGTAATATCGCTCCTTATAATTTTTTGTCGTCTTTTTTGGCATTCCTCTTCCTCTTTTTACATTGGCAAGATTTAATAATTTAACTTTTCTTATCATAGCTTTTATCGGCCTACGACTTATATGTCCAAGTCATCTAAGTTGACCCTCCTTGAGCTTATCTTCAATTTAGGTCACTCCAACTTTCTCGCGTATATATTTATTTCTCATCTTGTCTTTTCACGTATACCTCTTCATCCACCGTAATATTCTCATCTCTGCAACTTTTATTTATTGTGTTTCTGTTTTGTAGGCCAACATTCAACATTGTATAATATTGATGGTCTAACATTTATTCTATATATTTACCTTTAAGTCTAAGTAAAATTTTCTATCATAAAATACGCAGATGCAATTCTCCACTTTATCCAACCTACTTGGATCCTGTTAATAACATTACCATCTATTTCACCATTATTTTGTATGATTGATTTAAGATTTCTAAATTATTTGCTCTTCTTGATAACTTAATCATCAATTGCCATCACTCCACTACAAGTACTTTTTTTTTTGACTAAAATAACACTCAATATATTTAATTTTTTATTTGTTAAAGCAAAAATTTTCAGGTTTTAATTTATTTCTCCATGATCAAGTTTCGCCTTAGCCTCTTCTCTAGTCTTATCAACGAAGAGAATATCATCGACAAAAGACATACGCCAAGGCACTTCTTCTTGAAAGTGTCCACTCAAAACTCTCATAACTAATACAAAGAGATATAAACTTAAAGTTGAATCTTGATGTAATCCAACTAAAATAGAAAAATTCTTAATTAAATCCCTTTATGTTCGAACATATGTACTAGCCCTTCTATACATATTCTAAATAACTTGAATGTAAGGAGTGCAAATTTTTTTCTTTTCTAAAACTCTTTAGAACACTTTCCTTAGGACTTTACATAAGCTTTTTTTAAATCAATAAAAATCAAATGCAAGTCTTTCTTTCTCTTCCTAAATATCTCCGTTAAACATCTCAATAAATGGATAGCTTCCATAGTAGATCTGCTAGGCATAAAATCAAACTGATTCTGTAATACCCTAATGTCACGGCATAATCTATGCTTAATCATCCTCTCCTAAAGTTTTATAATATTATTCATTAACTTAATTCCTTTATAGCTAGTACAAGCTTGTACATATTTTTATAAATAGACACCAATGTACTCTTTTTTTATTTATTTGACATTCTTTTAGTCTTCAAAATTATATTAAATAATTTAGTAAGCCAAGAACCTCTTTCATCTCCTAAAAAAACTAATTATATGATATAACAAAATTACCTAAATTAAAAATGAATTAAGCTACCAAGTATGACGTGGAATCACTCCTCTTAAGAGCATAATTAATGGAACTTCAATCACATTCATAGCTCCTCCATGCCAAGAAGAATTGATCTCTATGAACTCATTCATAGCTCCCCACTCCAAGAATAATTAATCTCTAAGAACTCTTTAATACATCTAGGGTACATACAAGGCTTGCTTATAGAGAATTCAAAACATTCAGTGGTAAAGATAAGAATTTGCCTAAAAAAGGTATATAAAACAGCTAGATGAAATTCAAAAAATAGGCGTCACTAAATCATTTTCATATCAAAATACTATTGAACACTATCAAATTGTATTGATTGAAAGGTTTTGAAGTATACTTTCCAATACAAAAAAATGGCTCTTTAGTTCGAGGTTATAGAATTTAGGGGCATTTACATACATACCCCTTAAATCATCTTGAATTACATATTAAACCCCTCATTTTTTAATTTTACAACTTAACCCCCTAAATCATCCAAAAATAACATATTTAGGTCTTTCTCAAGATTTTTAAAGTATACTTTTTGCTGATTTATAATTATTTGAATATTTATTATCAATAATATGTATATACAAATATTATAAATATATTTGCAAATATATGTATTCTACTAGTTTTTATTTTTGGATGATTTAGGGGGTTAAGTTGTAAAATTAAAAAATGAGGGGTTTAATATGTAATTCAAGATGATTTAAGGGGTATGTATGTAATTCTCTCTAGAATTTATGGCCAAAATAGTAAAGGTGGTTCAAAAATTAGTTTGCATTAGGAAAGCTCCATGGTCACTAATATTGGTTGACCAAGATTTTAACCTTTGTCCGCCTTTGGTCGACAAACGCTAGGTTGACCAGATTTTTCACTCTTCTCTGACCTTGGTCGACTAACCTGTAGTCAACCTAGCTTGTTAGTCTAATCAATCTTTAGATAAAAAACATGTCTAATATTCTTGTCCCTAGTGCTCACAACTCATTCCATCATACTTTTGCTCATTGGTCAGTTGATTTAGGTCATTTTTACCCAAAAATAGAAAATATTCAAGTCTTCAAGCATTGGTTCTTTCTCTTATTCTTGATTTAGTCTCTTTAGCTCAATTTTGTCAATGTTTTTTATTTTCTAACTTGTTTATCTTTGTTTTAGGCTAACTTTCTAGGTTTCATTTTCTTTTTATATGAGTAATTGTATCTATAATCAAAAACTTTAGGAATATTCATTAGTAACAATGCATGCTTAAATAGATGCACAAATATCAAAATCTCAATCACAATGAAGGAACTAATAATATCATTCTTTTGATTCACCTTTGTGTCGTGCTTCTCTCTCTCTCTCTCTCTCTCCTCTCTCTCTCCTCTCTCTCTTCCCCCTCTTTCTCTATGTATCTCTATCTTCACTTTCTATTCTTTGAAGTGGAAAGAGTGAAGGAGTGTGATTCTAGATGAATAAAACCTAGAAGATTGAGAAGACATGTGGCGTCCTCTCACTGTAAATAGAAGACTATTTCGAGAGAAGGACTTCTGGGACATCAATAATTTGATGCCTTTCTGTATTGTCATAATGTACTTAAGGAGAACCCTTTTATATTTGCCTTTTGTAAACCGCTCTTTTGACATAGTTGAATCCTTTGCTCGACTCGGCCGTGGGCGTAGGTGGATCTCTTGATCCAAGCAAGAATTTTTTTGGCTTGTGTTGGGAATGCGCAAGGGCTATTGTTCTATATTAGTAATTTAACAAGTTGTGTTAATATACAAGTGATGGCCCTTACCCATTCGCCTAAAGTTTTTTGAGTTAATGGGTGTTTATTCACTTATATATCTGACCCAACTTGAGTCATCTAGTATTTTTCCCTAACAAGTGGTACAGATCTAACGGTTCAGTAAGAATTAAGTGATTCATACAAGCACTCCTATGTGTCTTTCAGATTTAATCATGATTGAATGAAATTCAAGAGTCAGTGACTCGCACTGTCCCTTTAGGTTATTGAGTGGGCTTTAATATGCATGCACTGGATAAGTTCAACATATGATTACCAATTGTATATTTGGTTTATTTCTCTTGTTCATATTTCACAATTTTTTTAATTTATTTATCGTCATACACGTGCATCCTTTATTCTTTTATTCATATGCTGAGCCTACACAATATTAGTTCTTTCTTTGAAGGGAGAACATATGGAGCAGAGACGAGGAGAAAGTTTTTAGAACATCTTTTATCTGTGGAATCAGCTATTCCAAACGTCCAACTTATTTTCTTTCTTTCTTCATTAGCTGATGTAGCAGTTTACCTCCATGTTGTTCTATTTAGTTCGAGTCTATTTGTTGGACGCATTCAAAATACTATGGATTCGTTGGAAGTTATCTTATAGAATAGTTATTTTCGTATTTTTTTTTGTTAGAATAGTTATTTCATAAGATTTTTTATTTCATATTTCGTGAAATAATCATTCTTTTTTTTTACCCTCTTACGAGTAGTTATTCCTTAACTTATTACTTATAGGCTAAAAATATTATTTCAAATTATCTTTATTTATATGCACATGTATACATTTGTATATATATGTATAATATACATATATATATATATTTATATAAGTTATATTTATTTAATTATTTGTATAAAATTAAATTTAATAATCATAATAAATAATATAAAATGTTATTAAGTTATATTCATAAATATATTTTATTTTTTATTTACTTTTTGTTTTATATTTTATTTAATTCAAGTAAATAAAAAAATATTAATTTATTTCTTTAAAATTATAATTTTATTTTTATGAAATATTTACATTCTAATTTTTTTTTCATTTTATTACTTTATAACGTGAGAAATTATCCACGTGATCTCTCTCAATGCTGATTATTCTTATTTCAATATTCATTTAACTTTTGATTTTATTATGACTGCCTGTTCTATCAGATAACTTCCTTTAATTGATTTCTTTGATGCAACCTGATTGCGCATGCAACAATTATATGCACAATTATAAGTAGTGCTTAATCTATTCCTATCAGTTAGATTTTATTTTTGATTAAATTACTTATGCATGCATGAGGTTTACGGTGCATTGGATCCATATTTTTTGAAATGTACTGCAGGCTCCTTGGGTATTAATAGACCTTGCGTATTGTTTTTGCGTGAATTGAAATGTCTGAGCGTGTTTGTGAAAGTATTATTGGTTTCTTCCACAAACACAATAGTGAGCTCGTTTATGGACTACATAAATTAAGCTTAAATTTGTCTGTGTTTGCGAGCTAAGCTCAAAAACAAGCTTGAGTTTGATTTAAATAAATGAATATGAATCTGAATAAATTAATACGCTGTAGAAGTCAAGTTGGAGTGAATAAAGCTCAAGTTGATTTTTAACTGAGTTAATTTTAATTTAAGTGGGATAAAAAAAATTATTTAAGCCGAGCCTCAGTATAAATTTTTTTATTGAAATAGTTACTATATATTAAAATAATATTATAAATATATATATATATATATATATATATGATTATGTGTGTTTATATTATAGTTCCTTTATATTAATTATCATAATAACAAATAAACTATTTTTAATATATTTTTATATGTTTATAAGTTTTAATTTTATTTTGAGTTATTTTGTTTAAGTTAAAAAAAAAATCAGGCTAACTTTAAATTCAATAAGGTACGAGAGATTTTTAAGTTTTAAACAAAATTATTAACTGTTGTCCTATTTTTTTTTTCATATAATTAACAGGATGATACATTATGTACATAGAGAGATAAATTATCGATAGATCTTTATATTTTACTTATAAATATTGTGATTTATATTTTTAAATTTTTTTTATTAAATTATAAGAATTTATTAGGTTTTATTCTTAAGTTTGTATTTTCAATTTTAGGAATTTAAATTAAGGATTTTTAAAAATTTTAAAAATATAAATAAAATGTAAATATAAGTAAATTATAGAAGCTCACGAGTAATTTCCCCCCATTTATATACACGGTCAGGAAACCGGTAGACGTTATGACTTCCTATGTTCGGTTCGGTGCCGGTGCCGAACGTGCAGGAGCTCTAGGCTTCCATTTCTACTGCTCGCATCAGCGACGGCGTGGCCGGCGAGATCCCGGCGAGGTACGTCCTTTGATGGAAGCGTACCTTGAGCCGGTGGCCTCCGATCGATTTGAGTCATCTGCTTGATCAGGAGCTCCTCGACGACCAGGAGCTCTCCAGGCTGGGATTCGCATGTAGAGACTGGGGCTTCTTCCAGGTTCTTGGATATTTTCTTCCTTAATCCTTCTTTTCTAGCTCCAATTTTTTATTGTACTTGCACCTTTTTCGGTTTATGCTTGAATATAATGAATCTGCAGTTGATAAACCACACTCTATTTCCGTCTGTTCTATTTTGATGTGATAAACGACGACAAAAAATGTGACCTCTGTTTTAATTCAAGAATTCCAAGGAATGCTTATATTACTGAAGATATGTTTGTTATATCCTTCAGCTATCCTGTCAGAGGTTTATCAATATTGAGTACTTGAGTAACTTCTAAGACAGATTCTCACATTTGAAATTTTTTCCTTCTCACAAGATGTCAATCAATTTTTCAAACGATTTAATTTAAGCTTTTAGGATCTGTTGGAGGCTTGCGTAACAGATTATCCAATTGTATTCAATGTTCTGTACTTCATCAAGTTGACTGATTTTAACTTTTTTACAACAAATGTGTCCATTGTATTAATACAGTTATCCTCTGTTAAACTTGGGTCGCACACGTGATGAGCAAAATTAAATATTTTTGAATAGTTTTGTCAAGAACCTAGTCTTTGTCAATGATATTCTACAAGTTCTCCTAGTCGAAGCCAACATCTCTTCGACAAGTTTGATTTTTCAGCAAGTAGTTATTGTATATCTACCACCCATCTCCCAATTAGTAGGTGTTACTCTCGAGCACGCCAAACAGGAGAAGAGAATGAATACGTATCTCATTTATTGCGTGAATCTCTGAGGCCTCTTTCATGTAACCATAATTAGCAGAAACTCTGATCTACTTTGAATCCAAATGTAAATGAGAAGCCTAACGTAAACGAGGGCTGCAAATTGAGCTCTTGATAGAACACTCTGTTCATTTATATCCCAATTTTGTAACAGCATTTTGACACTGAAAAGATGTGGAAAGTGAAATTCTAATTAATACATAACATTGAATTCTAAAATTCGTCATCTAAATTCTTTAGTTTCAAAACTATTTTTAATTAAAGCTAACACAAACATTTCATTCAACTCATTTTTAAAAATTTCAATTAACTTTTTATCATCAACTCAATATAATTTATTTTTATATTCAATCTCTAACTACAAAATAACTAAGTTAGTGCATATTATAAAATAGGATAAACAATATTTGGGTCTCACATATTTACTTTTATATACATATAGGTACTTTTAGTTTTTAATTAATTAGTGTGCCAATTTAAATAAAAATGTATATGAATTCTTTTTAAAATAGATGCTATATTTATAGAAGTAAATTTGTTTAAAAAAAAAACTATTCGTAATTTTATTTAAATTAGTTGATCAAATTATTTAACTCAAAAATTAAAGAGATTTTTACAAAGATAAGATTAAATACGGGGGTACTTAATGCCATCAAATTTTAAAAATAGAGTAAATTACACTTAAGTTCCTGAATTTAGAATATAATAATAATGAGATTCATATTTTTAAAATTTTATTTAGGTCTCTAATTTTTAAAATTTTAACATTTGAGTTATTTTTTAAATTTTTTATTATTAATTTTTTTTAAAAAATCTAATTATACCCTCCCTCCCTCTCTCATTTTTAAAATTTTAATATCTGAACTTTTTTTAAAAATTTTCTATTATTAATTTTTTAAAAATTCTAATTATATCCACCCCTCTTTCTGCCGGCGCAGGGAGGATAAAATTATAATTTAAAAATAAGAATAATAATTAAAATTTTAAAAAAAAATCTAAATATTAAAATTTTAAAAATTAGAAATTTAGATATTAAAATTTTAAAAATGTGAATCTTATTATTATTATATTCTAAATTTAAAAATTCAAGTGTAATTTACCCTCAAATATAATATTATACTTTGCGCTTAAAAATTAGAAATTTAGATATTAAAATTTTAAAAATGTGAATCTTATTATTATTATATTCTAAATTTAAAAATTCAAGTGTAATTTACCCTCAAATATAATATTATACTTTGCGCAGGTTACGAATATTCCTTTTTATTCTTTCGCAAAATTTCCAGTTTTGCCCAAAATGGGCCTTTCTTTACTGGGAAGGCCCAGTACTTGCAAGCTGCTACCGCCAGCCCAAAATACCAACCAAACTCGGTGGAAAATCGTCCGACAGTCACGCCCCCAAATGCCTGTCGGGCCGTTTTGATCCGGACACCTGGTCCAATCCCGTCCGTTCGTTTTAAAAGTCCGTACTATCCGTGAAGGGTAAACCCGTCATTTCGGGAAAATTATATGTGACTCGCGGTCCCACCTATTATGCGGGAATCCGTATAGGCTGCGCGTAGGGAAGAATTAAATTCCGCGAGCCGCAGAACCCGATATAGTTTTCCTTACGGAGAGCAACGCCGCGATTAATGCTCGCGATTGAGCCATTCAATCTCTTGCGCCCACGTGTCAGGGGTCCACTGTCTCACGTGCTTCTTTTCTTTCATCACGTGACTCGAGCTTTGCAAGAGGTCTATCGATGATTAGACCATTTCGATCTTAATTCCAATTCAATTAAATCTCAAATAATTGTTTTTTTGACGCATCAATCTAATATAAATTATAAACTCATATAAATATATGATATAATTAATACTTTTTTATCTAATATTTAAATAAAATATATAATTATAATTAATTAATAATAAATTCTTACGTATTATATTAGATCACAATGTATAATACATTTATTTTATTTATTTATTTTTATAAAATTAAATTTCACATATAACAAATGCTGATATTTATATTAAAATAATTAAATTAATAAAAATGTAATTTTTTAATAAATCAAACTCAAAAATTCAATTTTTTTTTCAATTTAATTTCTAGTTTGAGATATTATAGAACGATCATAACCCATCTAATATTTAACCTGATATAATATATTATTGAATTTAGGTATTTTAAATAAATTTTGAATTGAAGTCTCAACATGGTTACTACTTAATAGATATATGTAATAATAATAATAATAATAATAATAATAATAATAATAATAATAATAATAACCTATAATATCTAATAAATGTACATTGAAATCAGAATTTTAATCACTAACAACACTACTATGCATATATATTAACAATTTGAGTAAATGATAAACATAGTTTACAAAAATACTTTGATTCACTATAAATAGAATTATTTAAATAAAGTCTTTAATTATATTTTATTAAATCATTTCTTTTATTAGGACATTAGTAAATATAAATAGGATTATTATATATATATATATATATATATATATGAGTCAAATATACATTTGTTCCAAAGAGTTTTATTTCTCTTTCGTTAAGTTAACTCACTTATTAGTTTTTGCAGTAGCTTTTTACCAAAATCACACACAGAAATGCTTACCTAGGCTTGCTAATGGATCGAATTATGACTTGATTCGATATGCATTCTGAACTAATTAAATGCAAAATGAATTTTTTTTATTCGTTAATCCAACGCATTTATTGAACTGACTTATCTACTAATAAAAAGATTAGATATGAATTATCATTGACCTAATCTGTTTAAAATTTGACCCATTTATGTGGGGAGGCTTAATTAAGTACTAGTATGATTAATTAATGAGTGATTCTTACGTATTATATCAACAAACTATAGCGTAGAGTATGTCTATTTTTATATTTTACTAGTATAAATTTATATTTCACAATATATATACTAAGGGTAATTTCACTTAGGCCCTTGAGGTTTACTCGACTTGCCACGCAGGTTCATAATTTTGAAAACAAGACAGGTCTCCAAAATTTATTGCATAGGTCATTATGGTTTTTCTGTGACGGTATCTATTAAACAGTGTTAAAATTACAAAATTACCATTTTTTACCTTTTCATATTTTCGATCTCCGACAATAGGTTTTTCGCGTACTGCCCGCCATGCAAAGTGCTTGAAACACATCATGGGCCCACTTTGCATTTTACAAATTGTTAGCTAATTTTTCAAACCTTTCTAAGAATATTAGGACTTTTTACCTAAGTGCTATTCGGTAATACAAATTTATCAATAATATATAAATAATATTAAAGAAAAAACAGGATGATGCACAATAAAATTAAATTATTAATATTAAAATTTTAATAATATAAAATTACATTATTTAATTATTAAAAATATATATGATGTAAAAATAAAATTAATTTTTTATATTAAAATTATGTGAAATATGAAATATAATTAATTTTTTAGTATTAAATTTATATAAAATGTAAAATAAATATAAAAATTAATGCGATAATTACAAAAGAAAATTAGGATGAATTGAGGCTTGTAATTAGTATTAGTGTAGCTAATATCAAATAAAAAAGACATATTTAAGAGAAATTTGATGACATGCTATTTTAATTTTATATTATGTTATTTAGTTATTGCTTAAGTATAATATTGTTTAGAATTAGATTAAAATAATATTTTTTTCATTTTATGTTTAGATCTACTTATATTATGGAATAAAATTAATTTTTATTTTTATTTTTATATAAGGTGGCAAATGTTTAAGTTGCTTTTTATTTTTTTAAAGTCTAAAAAAAAAATATAAAACGTTTTATAAAGTTAAAATTTGTTGTCAAACAAAGCCTAATTTTTGGTAAAATAGTTTAAATAAAAAACATTTTGCAAACATTTTTTTTATAGGAATTTTGCAAACAGTTAATTCATTTAAAATTGCGCAAAGTGATATTTTCAAACAGGAACAATAAATAGTTAATATTTTTTTTCCCAATTTTTAGCTTTGATTAATTATCTTATGACAGTAATTAAGAACGGCCATTATTTGCTTGCAGAGGGTTTCACAAAAAGAAAATTATATGGTTATGCTATAAAAAAACATTTATGAATATTATTTAAAGTTGTAAAACAAATTTTTATTAGAATTTATTATGGTGGTAAAATAAATATAATTTTTACTATCAAATTTATATAAAATATAAAATAAAATTAATTTTACATATTAAATTTTGTATTTGACGGAAAATAAATGTAAAAATATAAATAGAGTATTTTGTTTAATGTTATCTTAATATTATGTTATGTAATTTAGATGTCATGATATCTATATATCATCTTTTGAACGATAATTTATAATATTTTAGAATATAATTTATATATTATTAAATCAAATAATTTATTTTTCTAAATAATATGTCATAATACTAAGGTTCTGTTTAATTGGCTCGAGGACCAAAATCAGGATCAAAATAGTACTAGTTTGAAAAATAATAATAATAATATTTAATTTTTTAATCACTCTACACAAATTTTAATAAAAAAATAGGAGTTTTTACATATATGACATGAAATTTACACGAAATTACGCATTTCACCATTAATTCGTAAATATTACCACTTTCACACCATATTCATTTAAATTTTACGCATTTCATATATTTCACATATTTCATATACTTTATAATATTATATGTAAATTAAAATGCATAAATTCATTAATATTTCAATTCTAATATATATTTTTAATTTTTTACTGTAAACACAACAATTTTCTTACTTCAATTAAAAATTATAATCATGTGGATTTAAATTTGGCACCCTAATTGGAAATTTTAAATAGGATAAATAAATTAAAATACATAAATTCATAAATATTTAAATTGTTATTTATATAAATTAATTTATTTATAGTATTTAATTAATATATTAATAATATAGTTAAGATCAAGGTCAATTTAGAAATGTGAAGTTCACCATCAAAAAATGTGGTGTGAAATATGTGAAATGCGTAAAATTTAAATGAATATGGTGTGATAGTGGTAATATTTACGAATGATGGTGAAATACGTAATTTCGTGTAAATTTCATGTCCTGTGTGTAAAAACCCCTTTATAGAAATGCTTAAGAAAAGTTAAAACCACAAAGAATATTAAGGGATAAGTGCAAAACAAAGATTACATATTGGATAAAAAATTAAAATTTTTGTTTGAATTAAGAAAAATATATCTCAAATATTTGTCCTGCCGCATAATTTCACAATCTTCAAACACTTTAAAAAGGATTAATAATGCATTGGAGTAAAATAAGAATGAACGGATGGATTGGATGAATGATGATTAAACGGCCAGATTTTATTTTAAAAAATCGTGATTAATTGTTATCTAATCAGATAAAATTAGAAGAAATGATGCTCTAACGGATGCATAAATATGGTGTCTATTCTGTAATATTTAAGTTTTATGATATTATTAAATATTAAAGTTTTGTAGGAATAAAAAAAAAAACATAATGGGATAATTACACTTAGTTCTTTGAGTTTAACGCTTAATAATGGACAAATTTATTTTTTTAAAATTATAACATCGGGGTCCTGAATTTTAATAAATTATCAAATGGGATTTTTTTATTTTTTTATTATTAATTTTTTTTTAAATTAATATTTTACACCTCCAATCTCTCTCTTCCCTTCTGATCCTCTCGCACGCGGCGGCGCGGGCGGCCGCGCACGGGGATCCCTGAATGAGATTTTTTTTATTTTATTATTATTATTATTATTATTTTTAAAATTAATATTTTACACCTCCAATCTCTCTCTCCCCTTCTGATACTCTCGCACGCGGTGGCGGGGGCGGACGCGCGGCGTGCGCGACCCACCGGCGGCAGCGCAGCCGCTGGCGGGTCGTACAGCTTCGCACGTGCGCAGGGATCGGGAAGAGAGAAAGAGGCAGCCTCTCTCTCCTTCCGGCTGCCGACGGGTCGCGCACGTCGCGCTGCGCAGCCTCGCGCGTGCGCGGTGATCAGAAGGGGAGAGAGAGAGGCCACCTCTCACTCCTCCCGATCTCCGCGCACTCGCAAGTCCGTGCGACTCGCCGGTGGGTAAGGCACGTCGTGCCGCCGCGTGGGTGGCCTGCGGTCGCGCGGTCGCGCTCGTGCGCGAGGATCGGGAGGGGAGAGAGATTGGAGGGGTAAAATGGTAATTTTATAAAATTTTAATAAAAAAAATAAAAAAAATCTATTTGATAATTTATTAAAACTAGGGACCTTATTAGGTGTTAAATTTAAAGACCTGAGTGTAATTATCCCAAACATAATTTTACTCCCTTCATGACTATATATATTACCCACCGTTAGCTTGCGGCTACTGTTTCCAACTTCCAACACCTCTCTCTCTCTCTCTCTCTCTCTCTCTCTCTCTCTCTCTCTCTCTCTCTCTCTCTCTCTCTCTCTCTCTCTCTCTCTCTCTGATATGGAGAACGATGGCGCGGCGGAGAGGGGAAGTGACGGCGGGATACTCCAGGCGTGGGGATTCTTGGATCCGTCCGCTGCCGACGCCATCTACGCGGAGGAAACAGCGACGGCGTCATCGTCTTCGTACGGGAGCACCTCCTGCGCCCCGTTCGGCGACCTCGTGGTGGTCCCCGGAAGGGACCACTGGTTTGGGCATGGGGCCGAGAAGTGCAGCTACAGGCAGCAGCAACAGAGGCATCTGACGTGCTTGAAGCTGGGAAAGCGGCAGTACTGCGGTGGGTGCCGCGGAGGAGAAAGGGAAGTGGAAGGGGTGATGAAGCGATCTTCGCCAGCGACGAGATCGGTGGTGCCGAGGTGCCAGGTTGAAGGATGCGACAAAGCTCTCGCCGACGCCAAGGACTACCACAAGCGGCATAAGGTGTGCGAGATGCATTCCAAGGCTCCCAGAGTCGTCGTCCTGGGTGCGGAACAGCGATTCTGCCAGCAATGCAGCAGGTCCTTGAATTTTTTCATTTCTTATTTCTCGTGTCAGATCTCGTTCTATTTCAGGGATCCGTGGGAAGATCAATGCTGTAATGTGTTGTTTCAATTTGGGAATTAGGTTTCACGCTATATCGGAGTTCGATGACGCAAAGAGGAGCTGCCGGAGGAGACTTGCGGGGCACAATGAGCGTAGGAGAAAAAGCAGCAGCGAGTCCATGAGAAACACTTCCCTAGGTCCTCTCTCTCTCTCTCTCTCTCTCTCTCTCTCTGCTTGTCACACTACAGCTTCGCACTAATACCGAAAACATTAATCTAATGCTCTTAGCGGCAATCTCACTTTTTCCGTTCTTTAAAAAGTAGCCGCCTTTTTACTGTAGCTACGTGTTGGGTGGCATGGAGCTTGGTTCAATCATCCGAATGAGTAGATTAATTAATCAAGAAGGAAAAACGTGAGGAAGCTTTGGTTTTGGGATTGGCTCGTTAGGATTAGGGTTAGGGTTAGGGTTAGGGTTAGGGTTTTGACGGAAAAGCACACTAATGTCTCAATCGCTACTGTCAAATCAGCTGTTCGCTCAGCTGGCTGCACGCTGGGTCCAGCGGATTCTTTCGTTGCACGCCGCACCCTCACTCTCGTCAAAGAATGGCCCGGATCTCGTTTCTGTAGGTCCGGAATTTTTTCTAGCCCAAGTTCTTTGTTGGTTCTTTTAAACGATTACTTCTTTCACTCCAAAAGAGTCAATCTAAGTTGCTTTATTTATGCTAGCTGGTTGGTTTAGTTTAGAAGGAAGTTGCTGAAAGGTAGGTTTGGTCGTTGTGTTATAGTTAGAAAAAGTATTTTCCTAATTTTCAAAAAACAAAAAGAAACAGTTGTTTCCTAGTAGCAATTTTGATTTCATTCGGTTCTGGGTCAATTTATAGCTAGAAAGGCTCATATAATGCCTTAGTCTGATGGTTGGCTTTTCATTTAAAAGTTGGATTAATCCTTAAACAAGGCAAGGATTCATTATTGGGCATATAGGCTGGCCAGTCTTTTTGAATATTCTGTTAAGGGTCTTTTGTCCCCAAGGCCACTTTAGTCATTCTCAACATCAAAATGATAATTGATTAAAAAAATAACAATAATACTAATAAAAAAAATTTCATCGCATTACACACAAAGTTCAATATAAAAATTTTTTACTTTTTTTACCGTCTTTAATTATTTTCAATAAAATTATCAACCTTTTTTTCGCAGTCTTAATAAATGAAATATTTTACTCTTGGTTACGATCAAAGTGGTCTTGGGACCAAATAGGCCAAGTGTTTATTGCAAAAATTAGGACATGTTTGCAAACTTTAAATGTCATATCCATGAGTGGATAAAGTTTTCATGATCCTTGAACTTTGTGTATATTATAACCATTCTCTCTCTTCTATATATCTTCTGTTTTTCGTAATCAATTAAGAAAACTCAATTTCTAGACTTAAATTGAATTTTGCTCTTCAAGTATGAAAAAGCATAATTCTACATAAATATATTTATAAAAAATATATGCATAAATACATATATTTATAAAAATTTAAAGTATTTGCATACATACATAAATAAATATATGCCTAAATATATATATATATATATATATATATATATATGCTATATATTGTGCACATGTTGAAATCATATTTGAATATGATTTAGGCATTGTTCTTAACTACAGTTAATTATTGTAATCATATTTGAATATGATAACATCACGACTCATGCCAAATGTATTTTATTAATATTAAAATATGACTCAACTGATGAAATTTTAAATTGAGCTATATAAATTGTATTCAAATACAATCTCAACAATTCATATTGTTTTTCAATAAAATTTTAATTTTATAAATTATATTCGAATATGATTTCAATTGTGAGATTTTGGGTGTATAAATTGTATTCAAATGTGATTTTAGCAATAAAAGTCTACATTGAGCTATGCACATTGTATTGAAATATGATTTCAACTTTAAAAGTACAGTTCATGTGTGATTTTATTTACGCAATTAATATTGAATACTATTTTGAATATGTGATACGATTTTTTACGTGAGAACTTTGAGCCAAAGGTAACATTGTGAGCAGACCATATTGCTTATTTCTTGTAATCTTTAAATTTGTTGATGTAAACGTGATAATTTATGATATTATTTGGACATACCAATTGAACTCAAAATTTGCTGAAATTTTGAGGCATTGTGCATCGTAACATGATCTAAAACCTTAGAGTAATTTTATTTTCAAGTTAGTTTGGTATTTTATTTAGAAATAATACATTAAAAATTAATGGAGTCAAATTAATATCATTTTTCCCTTAGAATATAAAAAAAAATCTAAGTCAATTTGGTCTTTAGTTTGATGTCAAATATTTGTTAAAAGAAATTACATTTTTCAAGCCGTTGCCGGGTCCCAAGTCCCGGATGAGAAATGCGGAGGGTTGCGTTAGGTAGTCGACAGCCAGCGTAAAACTTGTCGAATCACTCATGACATGAATCTTTTAGAAAATTGCGTTAAAGCTAGGGCGTTCCCTGGAAGCGACGCGCTGTATTGCCTGAATACAGTGAAAAATGGGCAAGGGCCGCTGCATCGGCGCCCGGGTGTAGTGAAAAATGAGCAAGAGTCCCCACATCATGGACGGATGCGGGTAAAGAAGCTAGTCCATCATAGTAGAACTCAAGTCAGTAGGATTAGATTAGGAACTTGGAATATAGGCAGCCTGATGGGCAAACTCATGGAGTTGGTGAAGTGCCTGCAGGAAACAAAATGGGTTGGAGAGAAAGCTAAGGAAATTGATGGCCTAGGTTTTAAACTTTAGTACTCTGGTAAGAATAAAAATAAGAATGGAGTGGGTATAATTCTGGATAAGAGCTTGAAGGATCATGTAGTGGAAGTTAAGAGAAATTGTGATAGAATTATGGCTTTAAAAATTATAATCAATGGAATGATTTTTAATATTGTAAGTGTGTATGCTCCCAAGTTGGCTTAGATGCGAGCACAAAGGAAAAATTTTGGAATGATTTAGAAGAGTTAATACAAGAGATACCTCAGGAGGAAAGATTATTTATTGGAGGAGATTTAAATGGACATGTTGGACGTGTTGCTGAGGAATTTAATAATATCCATGGTGGATATGGTTGACAGTTGCTAACTGTATCCGTAAGGTGGCAAAGGATGTGCTGGGAGAATCCAAAGGAATGATTCCAAATAATAAAATACTTGTGGTGGGAAAGATGATGTACAAGAAAAAATTAAGGAGAAGAAGATTTTGTTATAGAGATTGGTTTAAAAACAAAAATAATGATAAGTGGGAGAAATATAAAGTGGCTCGACGAGAAGTCTAAGAAAGCAATAGGCAATGCAAAAAATATGGTTTTTGAGGATTTATATAAGAAGCTAGACACTAAAGAAGGAGAAAGACAATTATATAGGATTGCCAAGGCAAGAGATAGAAAAACTAAAGATTTAATTGAAGTAAATGTATTAAAGATGAAAATCAAAGAGTACTTTTTATGGAAGAAGATATCAAAAATAGATGGATGAGTTACTTTCAACAGCTTTTCAATGAAGATTGTGAAAATTTAATTGATTTTACAGAATTCAGCACCCTAAAAGAAATTAAAAATTACTCTTACATCCGCGTATTAGTAAACTGAAGTCTGGAAAGCTTAAAGAAGATGAAATAAAAAAGCAGTAGGACCAGATAACATCCCAATTGATGTTTGGCAGTGCTTAGGAGATGAAAGAGTTTTCTTGGCTTACTAGATTGTTTAATATGATTTTGAAGACTAAAAGGATGCCAAATGAATGAAGAAAGAGTATATTAGTACCTATTTATAAGAAATAAAGGCGATGTACAAAATTGTGCAATTATAGAGGAATTAAATTAATGAGTCATACTTTAAAACTTGGAGAGGGTGATCGAACAAAGGTTACGCCATAATACTAAGGTATCAGAGAATCAGTTTGGTTTTATGCCAGGTAGATCTACTATAGAAGCATTCATTTATTAAGAAGTTTAATGGAAAAATTTAAGGAGAGAAAGGAAACTTACATTTGGTTTTTATTGATTTTGGAAAAAGCTTATGATAAAGTCTCAAGAGAAGTACTTTGGAGAGTTTTAGAAAAGAAAGAGATTTGCACTACTTATATTCAAGTTTATTAAAGATATGTATGAAGGAGCCTGTTACCTCTGTTCGGACACAAGGAGGTTTGACTAAGGATTTTTCTATTAAGTTGGATTACACCAAGGATCGGCTTTAAGTCCGTATCTTTTTGCTTTGATTATGGAAGTCATGACTGGACATATCCAAGATGAAGTGCCTTGGTGTATGCTCTTCGCAGATGATATTGTCCTTATTGAGAAAACTAAAGAGGGAGCTAAAGCGAACTAGAGCTTTGGAGGAATGCTCTAGAATCTAAAGGTTTGGCATCTCAGTAGATCAAAAACTGAAATATATGGAGTGACAATTTAGTCAAAAAAAGAAATACTTATATTGGAGATGTGACAATTGGTGATCAAATTGTCAAGAAGAGTGAGCGCTTTAGAATAACCTTGGATCAATTATACAAAATGATGGGCGAAATAGATAATGACGGTTATTGCAGGATTCAAGCAGGCTGGGTAAAATGGAGAAATGCTTCTGGAGTGTTATGCGATAGAAAAATCCCATCCAAAATTAAGGGTAAATTTTTATAAAACTGTAGTAAGACCAGCGATGATATATGGTGCTTGAATGCTGGCCTGCAAAGAAGAAACATACAAATAAAATAAATGTTGCGAAATGAGGATGTTAAGGTGGATGTGTGGATATACAGAAAGGAAGAATGAGAAATGAGTATATCCGAAAGAAAGTTGGTGTTGCCCAACTTGAGGATAAACTTAGACGAAAGTCGGCTTCGATGGTTTTGGACATGCTAAATCGCAGGCCAATTGAAGCTCCAGTTAGAAAAATTGAGTTACTGGATTTTGGCATATGTACAAGAAGGAAGAGGGAGACAAAGAAGACATGGCAAGAAACTAAAGGAAGCGATCTTAGTTACTTTAAAGTTAGATAGAATTTGGTTAACTGATTAGAGCGCAATGGAAACAAAGGATTCATGTAGCCGACCCCACCTAGTGGGATTAAGGCTTGGTTGTTGTTGTTGTTGTTATTAACGATGTTTTTTTTTTTAAAAAATATTTTTACATAGATTATAATTTTTTGTCATTTGTTATCTGCCAACTGAATTTAAAATTAGCTAAAATATTGAGGCATCAATTAGCATTGTAATATGATTTAACAATGCATTGGAATAATATTTTTTTTTATCAGTTAGTTTGGTATTTTACTAAGAAATAATACATTAAAAGTTGATGGTATAAATTAATATCAAAACTGTTGAATTAGACCACTAAATTGATATATGATATAATCAATATATTATTAGACATATTTAAAAAATTAGGGCTATTTGTTCCTAGTTCGTTGTCAAATACTTTTTGAGGGACCAATTGAACTTAAAATTAGTTGAAATTTTGATGCATTAGTGATCGTAATATGATCTAATTATGCCTTAGAGTAATATCATTTTTGCATTAATTTGATTTTTTATAACTCACTAATAATGCACGATTCAAAAATCTTTGAGTTCGCTATTAATAAACTTCTCTGCTATCATTCCACACTCAAATTTTCAGAAAATTGTGCATCCAAGTCCTTTATAGGTTCAATTAAAATTAGGGATCTATACTTTATACATATTTCACTTAGGTCCTAAAATCACTAAATCATATAACGACCATTGATATAATGAGTTCATGTGTTACACACATCACATTCTATAAACCTGACCAAATTTAATCATTGAGTTAATGAATTAACCTACACAAACCTTATCCATACAAACCTATACAAACTTACGTCTAAATTTTTTTTCAGATTCAATTACAAATGAGGGCATTATGTTAACATCTATTATGTTTTGAAATTCCACATCTATTATGTTTTGGTAAGTCATCCTTTCCCCTCTTCAAATTAGCTAATTCCTCCACAAATAAAATTAAAACCATACTTCAAACTCCTAGGCTGCTCTACTACAAATAAAACCAAAATAGCATTTCAAATCTTCTATGCTCTGCAAACAGAACCAAATCTCCTATCACAAAACCCAAAAGCAGAGCAAATTACTATAAACATTTGTGATTCATTCTAACTACTGCACCAATCCCCAGGAAGAGCTATATTACATACCTAGAGGAGATTGTATAGTTTTCTCTACCTTGATCAAAGAAATATTTGATCATAGTAAATTGTTGCATTGGGCTGGAGTGGATGTAGGCCTGTGTTCATTTTGGATGAGATTCTTTTAGCTCTTATATCTTTATTATTTGCTTCCACTTATACTTTATTATGCAACTAATTTTGCTCTTCAAAGTAATTATTGCATTAACTCTTATATAAAAATAAATTAAATTTTAAAATTTAATAGTGTCTGTTCAGCTCCCCTCTAGGCGCCATAATGATCTTATTTCTTACATAAAGGAGTGATTTCGATATTTTCTTTGTTCAGTCTTTTGTGGCCAGTAGTGCCTCAAATATGCAGTCAAGCTACCAGAAGTACAATTTAAAGTCATCGTGATGCCAAAATTTTTGTGAAAATTTAGACTTAACTAAAATTATGAATGTGAATTGTATATCTTAGTATATCATAATCTATATCCAAATTTATTCAAAATTTGAGTTATGGGTGAATATAATGTTTTTATAAGAAAGGTCCCCTAACTCTATTGAATTATCATTGATCTATAAGAAGATTTCTCTACTTAAAAGTTCAGTTACTTGAGGTGAACTATTGTAAAGTTTAAATTCAAATACTGGGCTTACAAATACTAAAGTGCTCTTCCAAATCCACCCTCTACTTCCAATACCAAAAATCTACTTTAAAATGAAAATCCTCTGCCTTAAATCAAACCAAATCCACTTTAAATCCAATTATTTCATTACAACTTTCAAGAGCTCCACTTTAGAAATCTAGAGCTCTAACTAATCAACTTTAAAACTCTATCAAATTCGTAAAGCTCCACCAAGCAAACTTTAAGTCCCAAATTATAGAATCATCGGTGGAGCAAATTACAAAAATACACTTGGTCCTTTACTTCTTAAGTGAGTCACTTTAGTCCCCAATGAGTATATGGCCTATACCTTGTGGTGAGAAAATTCCAAATCTCCATTAACTTTATTACCTTCACAGCCTCACAATAGCTAACCTAACTATTATTCCTAACTACAGGCTTTTTTTTTGCCCTTAATACATCATTGTAATCCCAACTCTTTAGCAGCAAGCTCTTGTGCTCCTGAATATATTGTTAATAGTTTCACTTCTAATAAGAGATTGTCTTGTACCCGATATATTTCACCATGAGATTTCATTCCCTTGCTATGTTTTCACGACCCAAATATCATAGCAATGAGCTTTTATTCCCTTGATATATGCTATTGGTCTCGAACCTGATAACAACTCATGCTTTCGAATATATCATCATTACTTGAACTCTTTGTGCTACTTACATGCCTTTTGTTAAGCCCTTTCTCCCCGTGCTTATGAGGATTATGTAGGCCCTATATTTTAGTTGTCATGTTTGTAGTCCACTCCAAAAGTCTAATTTTTATGGTATTGTTAACTTTAGCCTAAGGTCTTCATTAGGCTTGTGGCACACTATCTAGCAAATCCATTGAGTTGGGTAGGAGATGCTTAAAAGCTAGAAGTAGGTAAATCCTAATTCCATAACTAAATAAGGTCGGTAAAAGAAGTATAAGTAGATCGGGTTGGTTGAAAATGGCATACCTAAGACTTAACTTTGTTCCCGTTGATTCATTAGTGTCGCTTGACAAGTGAACTATGGCACCTACGTGTCTTTCTATAGCCCCACAATCAGCTTAAATGAATCGGACTCATTGGTTACTGGACAATAAAACCGTGAAATCTTGATAGAGCTTTTCAATTGCCTCAACCAAAATTGTGTCATCTATTTGTTTCACCTTTCTTTAATCAAAAGTTTATCTATTAATAAGGTTATAGATAATTAATTATTGGGGCTTGCACCCATATGAGATTTTCGATCTTAGAACTCTGAAATTCTTACAAGTTTTTCTTTAGGGTGAAAATCTATTTGCAATCTATCTCGTGAGTAGTGCTTCTTCAATTAAATTGGATAAATTTAGTACATTTGTTGAACCCTCATTTCTAGAGGGCACACACTTATTCATGGTTATCTCTTAAAACAATGGATATTAAAATGTAAATTTGACATGGCACCGTTGTGAGGAACACAAAGATATATCAGTTTTATGTTATTGTGTTGATGATTTAGTTATCACTGGAAATTGTATGAAAATGATTGGAGACATCAAAATAAGCCTGAGTCATTATTGAGATGGCAGATGGGGTCTAATGCCATACTTTATCCACATTGAAGCACTAAAAAAAGAGGGGTTGGTATCTGTATATCTCAACACAAGTATGATCTTGTCATTCTAAAGAAATTTAAGTTTGAAAATTGCAATATAAATTGCTATGGTGACTAATGAAGAGAAACATAGCAAAAAAGGACTTGGAAAAGAAGTCCACTCTATTCAATTCAAGAGCTTACCTGAAACCTTAGATACCTTGAGAATCTGAAAGTTCACATTGGATAGAACCAAAGTGGATTTGGCTTTATGTAAAAAGATGCACTGAATTATAGGATACTTGATTCAAGGTCTAACCAAAATGTGTTATAGGATGAACAACAATAACTGGGCTAGAGATTAGATGAAAGGATAAGCACCTTAGTCTACATTTCTTTGTTTGTCAAGAACTATATTGAGGAATAGAATTGGTTTAACAAAATCCTTTTATCACAAAAGGGGAAAGCATTCGGTTAATATCAGAAACAAAAAATGGCTTACTTGAATTGTAAAATGGCCATTTCAAGCATAGAATATCAGGAATACAAATAGCAAAAAAAACTGTCTGGCTTATTGAAATATTGTATATATTTGAAAAGTTAAATGAAGGTTATTTTGCCCCCAAACTTTTCTCTTTTTGTGAGATAATTTGTAGGAGTTATAAAAGTTTAAGCTTATTGGTTATGATCCAAGAAGTGTTTCATATTTTTACAGTATTTTTAAGAGCATGTTCTTATTTTGTTAAAACGTATGTTCTCTTTTACCTCTCTTCTTTTTGGAGTCAATGTTGTCATCAACCTAATTAAATGGTTGACAAAGACAATAAGGACAACACACAAGCAATTTCTAAAATATTGAAGAAACTTTTTATTTAATAAATATTAGAAATCTATAGAGGTTGCTAAAAGTTTTTGAATTCCTTGAGCTTGTAATTACAGTTTTCTAGTTCACTAAAGCTGTTCACAAACCAAGAGTATTTGGCTTGAGTTTCAGAGAGTAAAATATTTCAAAGCAGCTTGAGATTTTTGCCTTTTTTTTAAAGCATAAGTTGTTCTTGTGATCCATGCTTTTAATATTTAATTCAGATTTAAAGATAAATTTTATGGAACAATTATAAGGCTAGTGATATTATATGATATTGAATGGTGGCCTACAAAGTAAAAAAATATAAATAAAATAAGTGTCATAAAAATAAAGATGTTAAAGTGGTTGAGCAGGTATACGCAAAAGAATAAGATGAGAAATGAGTATATCAGCGAGAAAGTTAGAATAACTTAAATTGAAGATAAGCTCAGAGAGAATCAACTTAGATGGTTTGAACATATAAATCATATGTCAATAGAAACTTTAATAAAAAAAATTGAATTATTAGACATTTATGAAACTTGAATATTTAGTTTTTGAAAATGGACACATATGTCTTTCGATCCATGAAAACGTATACTAATTATTAATGAATATTCAAGTAGTGACATATTTGTATTTGAGTTCACTATATAATTAAAATAGTTTTGTACTTTTTTGCTTGAAACCAAAAGTAAAGAGAAAATACAAATCAAACAAGATAATAATTTAATTTTAAGAATCAACTTAAAAGATTGAAAGTTCTTCCTTCAAGAGAGCTATAGAATAAAATACTTCAAAGCATGCATTTCTTATCTAATGGTTACATATTTAATAGTATGACAGCTTACTTAACATACTTTATAGTTTTTAAAGAAATACTACAAAGTCAAGGTAATCCAACAACCCTTCCAACTATAACCTTATGACATATCATCTAAACTGCCATTCCCTCTCAACTACCACCTCATGGTAGAAATTAAAAGTCAAAAATTACAACTACGATAAGATAAAATTCAATGACTACAAAACAATAGCAAGTGCTCCAAAAAGTAAGACATAAGTTGAGTTAAACATTAGTGTCATTCTTCTCTAGTTGAAAAGAATCCATCCTTGAGTTTTTATTTTTTTTTTCATAGTAAGGTGAAAGATCAACTGTCTTAAAAGTAGAAGATATACTATAGCCTTCTAGAAGCTCAACCTTATAAGTATATCACCAATGCATTGAAAAACTTTGAAAGAACCATCAGCATGAGGCTTCAACTTGCCATGACATCCTGGAGGAAAACGTTCTTTATAAAGATGAATTCATACTAAATTTTTTCATTGATTTTTAGTGCTTATAGACAACATTTATGTACTTTTCATTTTATTTTATAATATGATCATGTATTTATTTGTTCATGTAGGTTTTGGATATCTTTTGATTGTTCATCAGCTTTACCGCTACAATGATTTGTAGTAGGTATAAGTGTCAGATTCAATGTGCTAATTGGATTACATCCATCAACATCTTTGATTGGGCTCTTACTAGTTGTTTAGCTATAAGAACTATTGTAAAAAAAACTCGACGTGATAAACAAAGATTTCATTAACGAATATTCTTACTAATCAAATTTCGTAGAAGATTTTTCATATTTTTGTTGGCTTTTTCTGTTTAACTATCAGTTTGAAGATGATGAGATAAACTAATATGTCGAGAAGTGCCAAATTTCTTGCAAAGGATACGCCAAAAATGACCAAATTTAAGATCATGATCTAGAAAGATCATTTTAGGAAGTTCATGTAGTTTCACAACTTTTTTAAAATAAAGCTCAATTATATAAAAAATATCTAATGTTTCAAAACATGAAATAAAATGATCATAGATGAATTTTTTTCCTTGAGTTAAAATGATGCGGGACAACATACGGAATGCAGTACTAATTAGAGATCAGCTGATGTAATAGCAAATAAACATAAAATTTACAAAAATTAGTACTCAGGGTAATTATGTAATAATTAAGACAACTTCAATATAGTAGGAAAAATTAATTTAAAATATGTAACAGGTAAGTTAAAATAAGTTCAAATTTTCAGTATCAATGTGTCGTGGCGCAAGGAAGGTAGCGGTAGAATAGTGTTAGGCAAAGGAGACGCAAGAGAGGGAGGTAGATGGGTCGATTAGCTTCGACGATGGGAGGATTCAGGGGGACCTTAAGCATTGATGGCATGGATGATCGACGAGATGGAGTCACCGGCAGTCAACAGGACAAAATCGCTGGTAGGCGATGACCCTGCCAGTGGGGGCTGCAGGATCGATGAATATGCCGCGGTGCAGCGAGGACGGATAAAGCGAGTGTCGGCACTATGGGAAAACGGTGCAAAGACGACTCTCGAGTGGATGATGATTAGGAGTCTAGATATTTGATGAGTTTAGAGACATTATAAATATTTGAGGAGAATTGGGGAATACCTTAAAACTTTTTTAAGGTATTTAAAAATTTTCATTCAAGCCCTCAGCCTTTTCCTACTAGGATATAATACGCAGTGTTTTGTACTCAATAAAATTTCATTTCAAGATCAAGAACTAACAATACTAGTCTATGCCTTTTTATAGATTTATTACAATCAAAATTCAAATTGCAAAAATAAATGCGAAAATAAAAAAAATATAACATTCCAAGTGTGAACATCCAAAAATGAAAGAAAGCAAATAAAATCAGTATAAAATTTGGATGATTCTTATTTAAATCAGTTAATTGATTTAGATGAGAATTTTTAATCCATCTAATCAGTCACAAATCATATCTACTACCAAATTTACTAATGTCAATATTCCATCCAGATTGACACCACATGTTGAGATCTTGAGCGTTGAATGTAAACTCTGTTTGGAATAAATTGATAGTCTGATAGTGTCATGTTTCCACCATAAATGTAGTTTCAAAATAAAGTCAATATTAATATCTTCTCAATGAGCATTAGGAACTTATAATGGTATATAAAAGCTAGTATTCTACAAATGAGATTTTGAGGTATGATTCGTTCTACTATGCAAAATATAATTAAAATCATCCTATGGCATATGAGTCTAATAAAAATATTTTTAAGGCCTTGTTTGGCATAAACCCAAAAATGGGCAAAAAAATATCTTAATAATATTTTAAATTTATTATAAATTTTAATAACTTTATTTCACATTCAACACAAATTTCAACATTAAAAATCAACTTTATTTCACATCCAACACAAATTCCAACCTTAAAATCAACTTTATTTCATATCCTACACACCTCCCAATATTAAAATAAATTTCTTTCTCATCAACTCTATAAAATAAAATATTTTTTTTTCCTTACCCAAATTCATCCTTTAACTAAACAAACCCTAAAGATACTGTAAAAGCCTATCTGTCCCAAAATATCCACTTAACCCCACTTCATGCGCTTTTTTAATAATAGTTTTATGTAGAGAGCAATATAGAATACATAAGAGATCGTTTTTGAAAAAAAAAAAATCCATTGTCTAGAGAAATTCTTTTTAGGAAATATGAGAGAATCATAATGTCTTTATAAAATTTAAATTATTTTTGTAAATTCATTCAGTGTGTCAAAGCCTATCACCTTGATTTATAAAATAGAAAGTAACAAATACCTTCGACTTAATACATCTTTCACTTCATTTTAAGAACTAGTTTATCCTTAAGGATAAAATAGTATACTTGTAAAAATTCCACCCATTTAACATGACGATTGTTAATCTTTACTTGTCTGTTTATATTTTTTAAGGTTTCATGGTCAGAATATAGAATAAACTCTTTTAGTATGGAATAATACCTCCAATGTTCCAATCACAAATAATATCGTAGATATCATAAGTGGAATAATTTTTGTGTGTATTATTTGATTTCTCACTAAAACAATATTGTGTTTGTCTACTTGGCTAAGAACTGTATTGATTACAATGTTTTATGCGTCACAATCTACTTAGAAAGCTTTGTTGGCGTTGGGAATAGAAAGAGTCGATGCTTTGATGATTTTGCTTTTAATCAACTCAAAACTTTTTGGTGCCTCCATATTGCACTTACAATTTCTTCTTTTTTAGCACTCAATTATTGGAGAAAAGTGGAAGTGCTAAGGCTCTTTATAAAATAGTGACAAAAAAAAGTTTTATGAAAAACTTAAAAATCATGAATAGAAGGCCCGAGCTCTACCTTTGATGAATCCACTTTTATACCTTCAGAAGAGAAAGCATAGCCCAAAAATATTTGCAAAACATTTGTTAAAAAGAGTTTTTATTCATGCAAAATATTTGTTGATTAATTTTGAAGATGAAAGCACCATGAAGTTGATCTAGTAAATCAAGTTAGGGTATAAGAAAGTGATGTTTAATAGTAATTTTATTTACTGCTTGACTATCCACACACATACGGAAGGAGCCATCTTTCTTATGTATATGAAGAGCAAGTATGACATAAGGATTTGGAATTTCACGCAAAAATCCTTTACCAAAGAGATCATTTAGTCTTTAAAGTTTTTTGTGTTCCGATGGACTCATATGATAAACCGATTTATTAGGGATCGTGTGGAACTCCAAAATTAAGTGAATACAATGTTGAATCTCTCATTAGTAATCTTGAGGAATCTCATTTAGAAATAATTCATGAAACTGATCAAGTAATGGCTTTAGCATTGAATGAATATCAGGAATATTTTAAATTTCCTGTATCACAATGACATTATATGATTATTTGAAATCTTCAAGTTTTTGATCAAATCGAGATTTAGAAAGAAAAAAGTTTCCATTCCTTTGGAAGTTTTAGGTTTATTTTCAATTTTGGAGGTTTTGAAGTGACCTTTACTCCATCTTTTAAAAAAGGATGTATTTTTATACTCATTATGTGTCACACGAATATATTTCCAAAGGGTGATCGAGTAATAGGTAATAAGCATTCATAGGTATGGCATCACATCATACTTTATCTTTGCATTATTTTTCAATGGAAAAATTAATTAAACAATATTTAGTGATTTTTACCTTATTAGCTGTTGGTATGAAAACTAGTTAAATCGCAAGTGCACGGTGATATTGTAGAAAGCAAGTGCGAGTACAGATCAAATCCACAAAGCGTCATTATGATTGTTAGCCATATTTTGTAAGTCATCGTCAAAGAGCAGAAGTTCAACAAATAAATTAAGAGGACTAGAATTACTTTTTAATAACCTTCCATTTGTAGGACTTCTACTCCAAATATTCATACGACATTAAATTGAAATCTAACTAAGGCATAAAGTCAAATATGTACATATGGGAATTTAAAAATAAGATTTTTTTTAACAGATCATAAACAAATTAAATAAATAGGTAATTTTTTTTGTTTTGAAGAAAGAAAATAAACTAAACTATAAGATGAAGCATGCTTGGAGTTGAAATAAAGCTTAATGTAAAAATATAAATTAATATGAGAACTAAATTAAGGACGATAACTATTAACACGTGGTTCCTGCGCTGCATCCTGACCGAACACGTGGTGCCTGACAGGCCTGTACTTGATTGATTTGCTGATTCAACTTCCAGTTTTGCAGGACTATTGACCCAGGTCAAACCTCGGGCACGAGGATTCAACCAACCATCGTCCACGACGATCCAGGATAATCCCTCGAAACCCCGGGCACGAGGGTACGAGGTAACGCCTGTCACAATCAAACCTCACCTAACCCCGCTGATTTCCGTACAGACACTCTTCCCCAGAAAAGTACCAACATTAAAGGATCCCTATGTCCTCGTACAGCGGCAGGTCCCTCCAGTGACAGATAAGCGACGCTAGGAGCTCATCCATCACCTTTCTTCCGGAAAATCAGGGTGAAGCTGCACGCGCCCAACGGCTATAAAAACCGTTGAACAGTCTCAGCCAAGGAGGATTCGGAGGGGACCAAGAGACGGATACAGGAAAAAGGAGGGATTTTCTTATTCTTAGGAGTTCCTTCTTTTTTCTTATTCCTCTCCTCCTTCTTCTTCTTCTCTAAAAGAAAGCATTGTACAAGCCTTCAGGGCTATCTTTTGATTTTAGTGAAATACCTTGACTAAGCGACCGGTGGACGTAGGGGATTTCCTCCCTGAACCACCTTAAATCTCTGTGTGCTTTTCTGGTTGCTTCGGACTGAATCTTCTCCTTGAGCCTCCGTAAACGGGCTCACCTCCTTTGTTCGCCGCCGTCTTCCGGAACTCTCTCTCTTCGGTGTTTCTTGGGATCCCCACATCCTACGTCAACATTTTCTGGTGCTTTCATTGAGACCTGGAAAGATGGTGGCCAGAACGCGCAAAACCAACTCTGCTGGCCGCAGCGTACATATAGGAGAACCCTCTGTCCGGGCGCCGGATGACGGAGCCTCAACTTCCACTTCCCGGCGACGCGCCGGATCTACCTCCTCTTCCAGAGGCACCCGTGTTTCGGAGCTCCAGAGGATGCTTGCAAACCTCACTGACATGGTCACCGGCCTCACGGCGCAACAGGCCGTCATCCTCAGATAAACTCAGCCGGTCTGTACAGTACTTTCACTCCCACCGATGGCGGCGGTCCCTATACCTTGCCCGCCGGTACTGGCGGTCCCTGCTCCTCCTCTGCCGGTTGCGGCGATCCCAGAGGTGATCCCGCCACCTGCAGCGGCCCCGGCTCCGCCCCCTCCGATTCCCGCGGTGGCCGAAGCCCCTGTACCAGTGCCCCAAGTTGCACCACTCTCCATCCAATCTTCTGGTTCTTCCAGACCACCCATACGCCCTTTCCGTTTCCAGGAGGTTCATCAAAACCCCCTTCCACCTTGTCCGCTACCACAACCTGCCTTTCTCCCACCTGCTTTTCCTCCATTTATAGCTGGAAGAGACCCCCTCTTTCCTGGCGCTCAGGCTCCCCATCACGGACCTGATCTCTTCTTCGGGCCGATGAATGGAAATGCCCCTTTTTCCGATGCCATCCGTTTGGCTCCTATCCCAGAGGACTTCCGACCGCCCAGGTTGGAGGTTTACAGAGGCGCAACAGACCCCCGTGAACATGTGCAGGGGTTTGAGGCCGCCGTCCGATATCGTCGTCCGGACGAAGCCACTAGGTGTCACCTCCTGGCCAACACACTGAAGGGGGCAGCATTCAGCTGGTTCACCAAGCTGCCCCGGGGTCACATCACCTCCTATGAGCATCTGAAGTAGGAGTTGATCGCCCGTTTCATAGGACAGACCCGTATGGTCGTGTCCGACATGGTCCTCGCCAACATCAAGCAAAGCGAGAGAGAGAACCTTCGGGATTACACCAACCGCTTCTTCGCCGCTGCAGCGGAAGCCGAAGATGTAGAGCCTGCGGTGGCCATGCATAACTTCTGAAGAGGGCTCAAGGTAGGGAACCTGTCCAAATCCCTACAGTTGGCCAAACCTCGAAGTTACCCAGAGCTGGTGGCCAGGGCCAGTCAGTTCATGCTCCTAAAGGATGCTGAATCCTCCCCCGCAGGCGTTTCCGGGGAAAGAAACAAGAGGAAACATTGGGGTGTCGAACCCCCGGCCACAAGGGTACTAGTGGCCAGGCCTCGTGATCGAGAAGAAGGGCGGTCCCGGTATATCCAACCCCCAAAACTTCTTTTATCTAGACCACTCCCAGAGGTCTATGCGACGGTCGTCAAGCAGGGTTGGATACGGCCCACTGGACCTAGGCCAGCGCCGCCGCCCGGAGTGGATCCCAACGACTACTGCGAGTTCCACGGGAACTATGGGCACAGGCTCCACCGCTATCGAGGCCTCAGAATCTTGCTCGAGAAGCTGGCATTTCAGGGCAAGCTCGAGGAGTTCATGCAGATGGCTCCAACATTCACTGCTGCCCAGAAAGGAAAGGCCCCCGAGGTTACAGAGGTTCCTGCTAAGGTTCTACCATCTGCAGACCCTAGTCAGCAGAGGCGCCCTTATCCTCCGGCCGCCCGAACCATCAATGCTATCTTCAGCATTGACCCAGCCACTCAACGCCGAGAAGTAGAAGTCAGCGGCATCTCTGAGCATCATGCCTCATCCATCCCCCTTACCTTTTGCAGTGAAGACCTCCCACAGCAAGGAAACTTGCATAACGATCCGATCGTGGTCGTCGCCCGCATCGCTGATTTTGACGTCCGGCGGGTACTCCTCGATTCTGGGAGCGCCGCCGACATCCTCTTTGAGTCCGCCTTCCTCCAGATGGGACTCAAAGAGACTAACCTCCTCCACGCTGAGACCACCTTACTCGGTTTCTCCGGTGAAAGGGTCAAACCCCTTGGATTCATTACTCTTCCCGTCTCCTTCGGTGATGACAACGGCCACGCTATGAGCATGGTCAACTTCGTAGTCATCAGAGCTAAATCGGGCTACAACGCTATCCTGGGGAGGACAACTCTAAACTCCTTCGGGATGCTGATTTCCACGTCCCACCTGTGCGCGAAGTTCCCGACCTCTAGCGGCGTTGTTACCATCCGAGGGGACGCAACACAGGCTACCCGCTGCTTTCAGATAGCGGCGCAGCTTGTAGTCGATCAAATGGATCCCAGGGAAACCCAACCGGTTACACCGCAGGAAGGGGTTATCGGCATAGCCTTAGGAGGTGAAGGCTCTTCCAAATTTGTAAATGTTTCATCTTTCCTGGATGAGAAACAGCAAGCAGAAGTTACTGCCTTGCTTTCTGGCTATATCGATGTGTTTTCATGGTCTCCTGAAGACGTTACAGGCATAGACAGGGCCGTTTGCGAATACCACTTGAATGTATCTCAAGTCGTCGCCTCTGTTGCCCAAAAGAAGAGAGTAATGGTCAGAGAAAGATAGGGTGCCATCAAGGAGGAAATCACAAAGCTACTTGGAGCTGGTTACATCAGGGAGGTACAATACCCCCGATGGTTAACCAATGTGGTAATGGTGAGAAAAGCCAGTGGGAAGTGGAGAATGTGCGTAGACTTCAGATCACTAAATCAGGCCTGTCCTAAAGACACTTACCCCCTCCCCCGCATTGACACGATGGTAGACCGTACCGTCGGGTACGAGGTTATGAGCTTTCTGGATGCCTTCTCTGGGTATCACCAAATCTGGATGGCCAAGGAGGATGAAGAGAAAATAGTTTTTATCACTGACTATGGCACTTACTGCTACAAAGTCATGCCCTTCGGTCTCAAAAATGCCGGTGTCACCTATCAACGCATGATTGACGCAGTATTTAAGAATCAAAGGGGGAGGAATCTCGAAGCTTACGTAGACGACGTCTTGGTCAAAAGCAAGACTTTGACAGAACACCTTGGTGATCTCCGGGAAACGCTCAACACTCTCCGAAGGTACAATCTCAAGCTCAACCCTGCTAAATGTACCTTCGGCGCTGCTTCAGGGAAATTCTTGGGATACTTAGTCTCCGTCAAAGGGATAGAGGCCAATCCCGATAAAATATCAGTCATTCAAAGCATGCCCTCTCCAAAGACGGCAAAGGAGATCCAGAAGCTGGCAGGGAGGATCAACAGTCTGGGCAGATTTATCTCAAAGGCCGGCGATCGATGTTCCCCTTTCTTTCGATGTTTGCGTAATAACAAGAAAGGACAGTGGGACATCGAGTGCGAAGCTGCCTTTATAATATCTAACCTCGGCCCCGATATTAGTGGCGCCAGAGGAGGGAACGGTCCTGTCTCTTTATCTAGGAGTGTCCGACACTGCAGTCTCAGCGGTACTCCTCGATAACGAAAAGGCAGTTCAACATCCCATCTTTTATACGAGTCACATACTCCTGGACACCGAAAGTCGGTATCCTACTCTAGAAAAGCTCGCTCTGGCCCTTCTAATGACAGCCAGGAAGCTATGGCCTTACTTTCAATCCCATACTATTCAGGTCGTCACGGATCAACCGTTCCTAAAGATATTGCTTACTCCTGAGGTTTCAGGGAGATTACTCAAGTGGTCCGTCGAATTGGGAGAATACGACATCAGATTTGTTCCGCGGACAGCAATCAAGGCTCAGGCCCTAGCCGACTTCGTCGCCGAGTTCTCTACGACGAAACCGCCACCCACCGAAACCCTGGCGGATCTCTGGTCACTTCATGTTGACGGCGCGTCCGGGTCACAATCCCAGGGGGCTGGGATTCTTTTAACCAGCCCAATGGGGGCTACACTTCATCAGGCGGTGACGCTTCAATTCAGAGCGACAAACAACCAGGCGGAATACGAGGCCCTCATAGCAGGATTAAAATTCGCGCTTAGCTTGGCCGTAAAGTGCATACAGGTGTTCAGTGATTCCCTGCTGGTCGTCAATCAGGTGAACCAAACGTTCGAAACGAAAGACGAGGTTCTGAAGAAATATCTGCAATTAGCCAGGTCTTTAATCTCTTCGTTCGAGAATTTCTCCCTGACACATGTACCCCGTAAAGAGAACCAGGTAGCAGACCGACTCGTAAAAGAGGGGCTTCCCAACCTCCATCGGACTCAGATATTCGAAAGGCCTAATTTCGAGTGCACCGAAGTCTCTTCTGAGAAGCAACCACCCTGCTGGATGGATGAGATCCTTAATTACTTAAAGACTGGGACTCAGCCTGACAATAGACGAGAGGCGCAGAAACTGAAGCTTGCTTGTGCCAGATACGCCCTCATCGACGGAGAGCTCTATAGGAGATCCTTGCTAAGCCCCTCACCAAGTGTCTGAGACCCGACGAGGCATTAAAAGTGATGGAAGCAATGCATCGAGGAGAATGTGGAACACATGCACGAGGTAGAAGCCTCGTCATGCGAATCCTACGCCAAGGTTTCTTCTGGCCCAACATCCACAAAGACGCCCAGGTATTCGTGGAGAAGTGCCCACAGTGCCAGTACTACGCTGACATGCAGAGGCAACCCGCAGGATATCTCAAACCCATCAACTCATATTGGCCCTTTGCCATTTGGGGGCTAGATTTCTTGGGGCCGATGCCTACAGCCATGAAGGGCTACAAGTGGATACTAGTTGCGGTCGACTACTTCACAAAATGGATTGAGGCCAAACCACTAACTCATCCCACTGCCCAAAATGTCGAAAACTTCCTCTGGGCCAACATCGTCTGCAGGTATGGCATTCCCATGATAATCATCACAGATAATGGCACTCCATTCGCCAATCAAAGGATCCATGATTTCTGCGGAGAGCACCAGATCAACCTCAAGTATGCTTCTGTTTGGCACCCTCACACCAACGGCCAGGCAGAAGCTGCGAACAAGAACATCCTGAATATTCTGAAAAAAACGCCTAGACGGCGCAAAAGCCCGCTGGCCGGAAGAGTTACCAGGAGCCTTCTGGGCTTACAATACAGCCCCATCCGAGGTTACTCAAGAGTCCCCCTTCTCCCTCTCGTTTGGAATGGACGCTGTTATACCAGTTGAGCTGGAACACCTCTTCCCCAGAATAGAAGCTGCCGCAGTTCGACCCAAGGCTTGTAAACTTGGGTGGAACGAAAATGATAATCACGAAGGGGTCGATTAGACCTCCGAACAAAGAAGAGAGCTAGCCCGCACTAAACCCTTGAGCATTAAGCGTCGGTAGAATGATATACATACCGAAAGGTCACCCCAGGACTCTCAATTAGGGTGATTTTAGTTCCAATGGCGACTACTCCGCCGGCAGCAATTTAGGTGATCCCACAACTGAGCTAAAATTGGGAAAGGACTTACTCGTGCGCGAGGTTGCTGACCGAATCTCTACCCTTATGACAGCGAAGGTACTTCAGATCCCAGTTGGATGGGGATGTACTGAATAAGTTTTTCGCATAAATATCTCGCTTGTGCATCTTGGTATTCTTCATTTGTACAAATTCATTCAAAGGATTCATTTATAGAGGCTTCCAACGCCAAATCCTGGTTTTATTCTCAAACTGGATTTTTTTATATTTTGGAAGGCTTCATACTTCCAAACATACTCATGGCAAGTGGTCCTTATATACGGAGGCCTCTATATGCGTACTTCGACCATGGTGTCGCTCAGGTATGATCCCAGAACTCAAAACTCAAATCATCGTGCCCGAGGTTCCGGACCTCGTACACGATGATACCCGCTAACCTTCACTAACACGGTGATCATCAAGCCTGGTAGTGCCTGGCAGGCGGGGTTTCCTACAAACATCTGGGACTCTTCCATAAGCCCATCTGGCCAGCGGAAGGTCTGAAGGCCTGCTCGTAACTGTAGGGCTGTCCTTGTTATCGAACAAGATACAGGTCCCCCCTAAGCAGGGTGCATTCACTTCCCGCTAGGATAACTGTCATTCCAAAAGGGTTAGCCCTTGCCTCAAGTACAAACATCATACAAGATGTTTCAGACGAACAAGTCCTTTTGGCATGGAGTCAGATAAACTCCCTTCAGACAGGATCTCCACTATTATCAATACTTCTTTCCTATGCAGGTTTACAAAGTAATATCTATAACTCTAATAAAGGGGATCTCCGAGGCTAACCCTTGCCACAAGTACAAACATCGTGCACGATGTATGAGACTCTCAAAGTCCCTGTGGCATTGGGTCGAAGGCACCTTTTGGGCTGGATTCACCCTGACTATCACAACATACTTCTTCCCCTATGAATTTCAGGAAGTTCCAAATTTAAAGCCAACTACCATACGGCTCAAAAGCTTATTATCATTCTTCATATGGTGTTCCATGTTTCACCCCATCTATTACAAAGATTCAGGAAACCTACAAGTTTTTCTCAGAATCAGCTTGGATATCTTAAATCCTATAAAAAGGTACATGTACATGGACAGCAGAATAAGCAGGTATGTGATAAACAAACTTCCTTTTTATTCATCTTTTAAAAATTACAAGGATTACATCATTTTATAAGGAAAGGGATTAACCTTCACTGATTCCATCCAAAAGGTCAAAAAGCTGTTGGATGGTATCATCGGTCAGGTCAAATCCTTCCTCCTTATAAATCGGATCTACGGCCATACAAGGGAAGGGGTCCAGTTCTCCAAGGACGGCGGCTTTAACCTCACCTTCTTGGATCAAAGTGGAAGTCAATCCTTCCCAGGCCCGCCTGATCCCATCTAACCTTTCCTTCCTGTAAGGTAAGCTTGTTTTGTAGGCCTGAACAGCCGCCGCTGAGCTGCTCGCAATTGCAGCCTTCTTATCTCCATCAGCCTTGCTCAACTTCTCTCGCAAAGCTTTATTGTCTGCCTTCAGTGCACTCATGGCAGACTTATAAACGACAAATTCTTCCTGGAGGGCAGCATGCTTAGAAGACTCCACCGCCAATTGGAGCCTTAGGGCTTCAATTTCCGCATCTTTGCGGTGCAACTGGCCGGTTTGATCTATCATCTGCTCCTCCACCCGCAGGACCCTGTTCAAAATCAAGGGCAGACGGGCAAGCACCTACAAAAAAGGCAAGATCAGCATCTGCAAAAGATAGCCAGAAAGGTTAGAGAGAGTCTTTACCGTCGCCACTCTATTAGACATCTGAGCAAAGAGGTCCGTCGTGGAGATCCTCTCAACTGTTTCCTCCAACGCCTTGGTCGCCAATCCCCCCGCCAGGATCAGGCCTAGGTCTCCTCGGACCGGATTGAACAGGTTCGAGGTTTGGTCGGAGGTGATGATCATCTGCCTCTTCGCTTCCGTCGCGCTCACGACAAACTTTGACCCCTCGCCTGCAAATTCTCTGATGAAATTACGGCACAACGGGGGCTCCACACTCCTCCCCCATTCCCGCTCCTCATCGGTCTTCCTCCCCTCTTCGTCACTTTTTCCCTTTTTTAGAGGAGGCTCCAGACTGTTCTCTCCGGAGGGCCCTCTCTTCTTCTTAGGGGTTTCAAGGGAGACCAAAGCCTGGGAAGGAGCGACCACTACTTCCCTTCCTGGGCAGGGCACCTCCATCATTTCTTTTCCTGCGCCACTTTCGGCCGCCTCTTCTTGGCCCCCCTTTTTTCCTATGGTAACCCCCGCGGCAGCTTTAGGGATTACCTTAGACCTGGCCAAGGAAGCAGGCTCCTTCCTTTTACCTGCTTCTTCCATCACCTCAGCCAAAGTCTTTTTATCGTCTCCAGAGTCGTCTGGCGAAGATACCACGTCAATAGATATCTTGCCGCAGACAGGCTCTAGAACTTCCACTTCTTCTTCCCTTGCCTCCTCAACTACCTGCTTGCTGAGTTGAGTCGCCGGGGGCTGCCCCCTCCTGGCCCTCCTCATCAGTACTGTTCCAGAAGGAGGAGTAATCTCCTTGAAGATGGTGTACCCCTGTGACTTAGCTTACAGGGATACATCATTCTTCACCAACCTCAAGAAATCCTTCAAGGGCCAGTTGTGCCCTTTCAGAATTTTCAGGTCCCTCTGGACCGACCTCCCCGCCATCCATTGAGGATCGCCGATGAACTCAGCTGGGCAAACTCCTGGCGTCAGGAGGATCCCTAGATCTCCGCCAACGAAGAAGTAGAAATCCCTCCAATCAGAGTGGGAACTGCTAGCCCCCGAGAACATCGCCTTTCTCAACCTCGACCGCAAGGCCAAACATCCCCCATACCCCGGCACTGCCGTCCAGCTAAACAAACTCCTAAACAAAACCAGGCTCCACGCTATTCCCCTGGCTTGGAGAAGCTTCAGAAAGGAGTAGATGTAGGCGATAGCATTGGGAGAGAGCTGCGCCGGTACAAGTTGAAAGGAGTTCAGAACTTCTTTGAACTCCGGTTGCGGCGGCATCATCAAGTCGTACTCTACTTGGGCCTTGTACACGCACACCGCCCCTTTAGGGGGCCTGTTTGGCCGGAGGTCGGAGGTAGGCGGAATGACCATCAAACAAGAGTTCCCCCTGAACCCTTTGGCTGTATTGAGTACCTCATGTTCCACCATGAGAGACTCCTGATAGCTGCTATCTCTCTGAAACTGCTCGGCCAGGTCGGCCCACTCAATCTCTCTTCCTCCCATTTTCGCTAGGTCCTCTCTTTCAAGTGAGCGGGGCAGATATTCTCTTTCTTCTCTCTCGGAAACTTAGGGTTTTTCGAAAGGAAGAAGAAGCTCCCGCTCAGACAGTCGTTTATAAGGGACGAGCGCGACCTTTTGCCTCCCGACCGTCTGATCTCCTGGATTCACGTGCAAGCATCATCTGACCACTCGTTCCTTCTGACAAACCCAGAAACCGCAGCAGCGCGCGGGGATCGAGGCGACGCGCGGTTTACGCGGCGCCACTCCTCTCCATCCCGCCGTTGTACCGTCCACAATATTCATATATCGTGCACGAGGGTTCGAAGGTTGCCTTTTTTCCTTCTCCTCATGTTCGGTATTCATATATCGTGCACGAGGGTTCGAAGGTTGC
>KZ454132.1:431121-445480 GCA_002786265.1 Apostasia shenzhenica
GAGGCCAACTTCCCCAACCTGCGTAGGACCTTGGTGGAGGAATCTCCTCAGGAGGATAACTCCCAGCATCGAAGAACTTGTCTGGCCCCTTTGGACCACAGAAGGAAAGAACCGCTGGGTCCCTGATATTCTCCTGGTTCAAGGTACCTACATCAACCAATGTCTGCAGAAGAGCATCAAAGGCAGCCTGATGCTGCGTATGGCGACCCACCTGCGAGGCGCTGACAATTTTCACCGCCCTCTTCACCGCCTCTTCCAGGTCCTCCATACGTCGCCCTCGCCATCCAGAGCTGTTCTCCACCAAAGCCCGTAGGGAGCGAACTTCAGACTTCGACAGCTCCTCCCGGCGGCGAGCCTCGGAGGCCGCCTCTTTCGCCCCTGACAACGCCTCCCTGGCCTTAGTCAGCTCCTCCCTTAACCTCCTTCTCTCCTCCCTCAAAGCCTCCCTGACATCATTCAAATCCTTTATTCTTTTCTGGAGGTCTTTGACGTGGGCGGAGTGGGCCTGGTTCACATCCGCCAGATTGCGATTGAACTCCCCCTTCGCAATCTCACTTTTATTAGCCCACTCCGCATTAGCCTGGGTTAGGGAAGCTAACCTATCCTCCAAGTGGAATACCTTCCCTAACTGCTCCCTCTGATCAGCCAGAGAGCGCTTTGTAGCTTGAGACAAAGCGCCCTCCAGCTCCCTCACCTCCCGAAGGCAACAGGCCTCCACATCCTCCCTGCCCTTCAGAGCCTTCACCACCTCCAGGGCCTCAACGGTATTTCCTAAAACCTTCTCCTCTACCCGCCTGATCTCACTCAAGCGGTCTCCCAGCGTGCTCCAGATCTCTTCACCAAACACAACACTGGGGACAGCTGGGAGAGTCTCCCCCTTCTCCTTCGCCGCCTCCTCCATCATGACTCCTGGCCCTTCAATGCCAGGGGTACCTACGGGGACGGCGAGGAATGGCCCTTCTTTCTTTCCCTCCCAGTTTTGAACCTTCCTCCTCTCTACTTTTCTTATCCTTCTCTTCCTTCCCCTCAAAATCTAACGGAGGAAAAGAAAGGAGGAAGGGTTTCTCTTTCTTCTCAGGGGCAGGAGCTAACATACCTAAAGCAGGTCTGCAAATCACCAGGGACCCCCCTCTAGATTCTTTACTGAAGAAACTCTAAAACTGGGCAAAAGCCGCCCAAGTTCTTCATCCTTCACCAGAAACTTCCCTGGTGCCAGCTTCTCCCCGGTAGCCGTCTCCCCCACCAGAACCACCTCCTACAAACCTTTTGCCTTCGGAGGTGGCTTGACAGGAGAATCAGAAATTTCCACCATTTTCGCGGACGCCGCGCTCTCCGGGCCCTTAAGAGACTCCAGTGTCTGAGCCAAGGCAGCGGCTACCTTAGCCGTGGGAACTTCTGCCCGCGACGGCTCCAGCACCCCTCCAGGTACCTCCGTAAGACTCTTCTTCCTCAAAGGAACGTCGACCGGAGGCGCTCCAGCTCTTTTCTTAGAGAAACCGGAGGCGGTCTTCCACTTCCTCTCCGCCATCTCTGTGAGAAGCTCTCGCAGTTGCAGAACTCAAACAGACAAGGGGAGGATAGAATGCAAAACGGCTGACTCCGCCCCCATCTTATCCCTGCAGACCTCGGGCAGCCCGTCCACCTTCGCGATGGTTTGCATTCCAGGACCCATATTAATATTCGCGCCCTAACAATGCGGGGGGCTGATGTTAACACGTGGTTCCTGCGCTGCATCCTGGCCGAACACGTGGTGCCTGACAGGCCTGTACTTGATTGATTTGCTGATTCAACTTCCAGTTTTGCAGGACTATTGACCCAGGTCAAACCTCGGGCACGAGGATTCAACCAACCATCGTCCACGATGATCCAGGATAATCCCTCGAAACCCCGGGCACGAGGGTACGAGGTAAAGCCTGTCACAATCAAACCTCACCTAACCCCGCCGATTTCCGTACAAACACTCTTCCCCAGAAAAGTACCAACATTAAAGGATCCCTATGTCCTCGTACAGCGACAGATCCCTCCAGTGACAAATAAGCGGCGCTAGGAGCTCATCCATCACCTTTCCTCCGGAAAACCAGGGTGAAGCTGCACGCGCCCAACGACTATAAAAACCGTTGAACAGTCTCAGCCAAGGAGGATTCAGAGGGGACCAAGAGACGGATACAGGAAAAAGGAGGGATTTTCTTATCCTCAGATAGAAAAGCTCCAACCAAGGAGTTCCTTCTTTTTTCTTCTTCCTCTCCTCCTTCTTCTTCTTCTCTAAAAGAAAGCATTGTACAAGCCTTCAGGGCTATCTTTTGATTTTAGTGAAATACCTTGACTAAGCGACCGGTGGACGTAGGGGATTTCCTCCCTGAACCACCTTAAATCTCTGTGTGCTTTTCTGGTTGCTTCGGACTGAATCTTCTCCTTGAGCCTCCGTAAACGGGCTCACTTCCTTTGTGCGCCGCCGTCTTCCGGAACTCTCTCTCTTCGGCGTTTCCTGGGATCCCCACATTCTACGTCAACAATAACTAATTAAAATGGGGCATTGCATGTAAGCAGTAGAAAAAGAAAATAAAAACAGCAAACATAGTGCTTGAATTATGAAAATCTAAATTAAGAAATATAATGACCCAAGACGATTATGAATTATAGAGCATTGCAAGCAAGATCGATATTTTTTTAATACAAAAATAAAATTAATGTACGATGCGAGAAAATTATGTTGGAATTTCAAAATACATCCCTGGCAACGGCGCCAAAAACTTGTTGGTATGAAAACTAGTTAAATCGCAAGCGCACGATGATGTTGTAGAAAGCAAATGCGAGTACAGGTCGAATCCACAGGGATGAGTTGAAATAAATCGAGCACAATCTCCTTAAAATGATTTGATTGAGATAAAATGTAAACGAAAATAGTAAATATTTAAAAGCAAATCTTGAGAGACTAATACAAAGAAAATTTAAACTTTAAAAATTTTCAGATTTTTTTTTCTAATATATAAATAGGCAGCGAATAAAGCAAGCTCACAGAATAACTTGAATTTAAAAGAAATTGAGTAGAAATTTGAATTAGAACGTAAAATGTTTAATAAAAATTGAATCATGGCTCAAAGATGAGCTACAAAATAAAAGTGCTTTTGCTGAAATGAAATGCAAACTAAAGCTAGAGTTCGCTAGGACAATATAAAATTAAAACTATAATTTAATGAAATAAATGGAACTAAAAGCAATGCGAAGAAGGAAAGAAACAAATTAAGCTTAAAATCTAGCTGCCATTGATGCCCGGTGAATATCTTCAATCAACTCTCTGCCAAGTCTGCTGCTCTGCCTTGCCGAGCACACCTAGCAGCCCACTCCTCTGCCTTGCCCGAGCACACCAGCCAGCCTTCCTTCCTCCCATGGCTTCAGTATAAATATATATAATATAATCTTTTCTCTCTTCTCTCATAATAATTTTTTTAGCAATTTATCATGCAACAACCTTCATTAATTTAACTCCAATTCCCCTTGGCTAATTAAAGAGCTAGTTGATATTTTTCATGATCAGCTATCAATACCTAAATTTGACTTTGGTGCTTCACTATTAGTGTTTTATGCTTTTATCTCGCCCATTAACATTTACGTCGTGATGTCACCTACAAATATTCATGAAAATTATATCTGAGTAGTAACTTGATTCTAAATAAATATCATCGAGAAAATTATGCAATAAATGTCTTTAGATTTTAATAATATATTGATAATTTAATTTATATATTAGAAATAAGAAATATAAAAATTATACTCATATGACATAATATTGCTATTAATTTTATATTTTTAAATATATTTAACTATTCATACTAATGCAATATTTTGATCTTAACATTACTTTTTGAAGCAAAGAGACTTTGTATGATTATAAGATTTTTTTAGTATTTAGAGTTTAGGTTTTAGGGTTTTAGGATTTAAAGTTTATGATTTTTTTATGAAGAATTACTACTTCATGCATTGTGCAACGTGACGTTCAATTGAGCACAATGTGACAAATATTATGCACTTGAGCTTATATTTTTAACAAATATATTGACAATCTAAAGAGTAAAATTTGCATCGAGAAATAGTGTGCTCAATTCTTTTCTTAAACAGTAATGATGGAATTTATTTTTTCTAAATGATTTTTTTCACTGTAATTTGTTGTATTAGCAATGTAATTTCTTAAAAATTAGTTTGCACTCGAGTTTCTTTGTACTTATGATTACTCGAATGCTAGCTTTATTAGGAATGCCAGTGCATTCTAGTAATAGAAATAAGCTCAACAAAATATAGTGGATTTGAATAAGATTATCTAGTTTTTGAGTACTTCACATTTATTAAAATCTTCTGTAATCAATACAATATTAATTAAAATCAAGTTTACAAACAGATTATAGAAATCAATTAATTACCATAAAAGAATCACAAACCTTAATCGTTTCATTGTAAAATACAGTTTTCCATCAGAATGTGTGAGAATATATTCTTCTATCATACTCGGGATAATGTTTGTGTTATTGTGTAGTTTGTTTTCCATATTTGCAGGTGATAGTGTGTTGTTTATTTTGCTCAAATATTGGAGACTTTCTTTTGCATTTTTTTTCTGCCTTTTTCTGTTTGCAGCTTAATGCCTTTAACTTCTTAAATTTGTTTTTTTTGTTTATTTTGCTCAATTTATATTCTCACATTCACACTATTATTACAATTTATGTGCTCAAAAAGGCCATTTTTGGTTCCCCGTAGTAACAGCATGCATGCTCCTCCAGGATTTAATGAATTTTGTTGAACCATTCCTGCTCCTCAACATTGTTCTTGATTAGAACTGATCAAAGGTTAAGCATATCAATTTGTGCTTTCACAAATTGAATTGTTGCATGGTTTCAGTTTCATTATCTGCGTCGAGTACCTTTTTCTTTATCACTTATTTCTACTTTCCTTTTGTTTTACAGAAAACGCGATACTGATTAGCAGCACGTTTCCTTACGAAGCATCAAAATCCCCGGGCCGTGCTCTCTCTCTTCTGTCATCTAAGGCCAGTCCCTGGACATCAAACTCCGAGCTCTCCTCTCGCTCCACCGCTGCCCTCCACGACTTAATTGCCGAGAATCGAGCCTCTCTCTTTGCCCGGCAGGTTATACCTGACAGAATCTGCCCGCAAGGTTCAGCTCCGGCATCGTGCTCGGCTCTCTCTTGTGATCCTCAGCAGCAGCAGCCGCCATTCCAATTGCCATCTCATCAGCTCGGGAATGGCTGGATTAACTTCCAGGATTCTTCATGCGATCATGTGACTTTGGATCTAATGCAGAATCCTGATTCTGCTGTTCAATTCCACCAAGCAGCTGGAAGCAGCAACAGGCCCAGGGAGAGCGAAGAGGAATGTTGTGAGATTTTGAAATCCTTAGGAGGAACCCATGTTGTTGTGAAGCTTCCTTTCATTTAATTTTTTTTCTTCATTTTATCTTGATGTTTGTTTTTAAAAATTTTCGACACTTGAATAGTTAATTATCCCATTCATGGAATTTTTGAGTTCTGTTGCTTGTTGTTTTAATTACCTTCGTTTCTTTTAATCATAAGAACTGATTGTTTTATTGGTCTCTACACTTCTAGAATACCATGGGAAGTGAATGTCGTGCATGTGAAAAGAAGTGTTGGGGGTAATTACGGTATCCAATGAGCAGCACAGAGGATTTTGGTATACTATGGCCTGTATAATTTAATTATGAGTAAATTACACTCAGTTCTTTGAATTTAAAGTTTAATAAAGCACAGTTATAATATTGAGTTCTTGAATTTTAATAAATCATTAAATAGATTGTTTTATTTTTTTATTATTATACTTCTCCTTTTCTCTCTTCTCTACTGATCCCTATAATCATAATCTGTTGACCCAAAGGCTTCTCAAAAGAGGTGAATTGGGAATAATAGAATTTTTAAAATAAATTTAAGTAATAAACTTAAAAAATATTTTATCTAATATTGAGAGGTTGATTTAGTAAATAGGTCTGCGGAAGAGTTAGAATAGAGGGCACCATAAGAACATGAGATCAATTTGAGAAATTGGATTTAGCACAGAAACAAAACAATTTACAGCAGAGAGGAGCAAAAAACACAAATTTATCACACAAAAGATTGATAAATTTTACGCTTGCTATCAACTATTTAATGTAACTCTTCATATTTCTCTTTCGAAACTTGAGACTCGACAATGACAAATAATACAAACATTTAAATAGCTCAAATATCTACATAGCATTGAACACTCCATTAATCTTTTTCAAAAACGTTTTTTTATGAAATTTTTTCAAAGAATTTGCATCATCAATGACGTGACAAAAACGTGTCCATAGATAAAATAATAAAAAAAAATGAAGAAGATGTACAGAAATAAAATAAAACTGTGATGTTCATAAAAAAAAAAAAATAGAATGACAAATATAACTAGTAATTCTTATAAAAAAAATGCAGACAGTTAACTTCGATATTTTGTTGAATGGAGGTTGATCCATCTTCAGAAGATGTACATTTCAATCTTTGTGCTGTGAGCCAATCTATACTAAATTAACTAAGGGATTTTTTCTATCTTTTAACTTAAAAGACCGTTTAATTTAATATTAGGGCAAATTTCACCCAGGTTCCTGAGTTTAAGGGTTATTATCACACAGGTCCACGTTTTTAAAATTCTATCATCTGGATCCCTAAGTTTTCAAACATATCATCTGGGTCCCTATTTTAGTTTTTTATTATTAAAAAATATGAAAATTACCATTATACCCTTAACCTCCCTCTCTCTCCAGATCCGGCCGCGCGCCAGCCCCGCGCCGCCGCCCCGCCGCCGCGCCCCCCCCGCCGCGCCGCCGCCGCACACCCTCGCCCCCCCCCACCCCCGCCGCCCCCCCGCGCCGCCCTCCCCGCCCGCCACCTCCAGATCTGGCGAGGCAGCCGGGGCCGCTGGCCGCTGCAGCCCGCCGCGACCCCCGCGTGGATGCCACGGCCGCTGCGTGCCAGGCGGCCGCGCCGCGCGCAGCAGCGCCCAGCGCCCGCGCTGCCTCGCCGGCAGCGCAGCGAGCCCTGGCCGCGCGCCGCGTGCAGCAGCCGCCATCGACCCGGTTGCCTTCGCCAGATCTGGAGGTGCGGCGCAGTGGGGGCGGAGGGGCGGCGGCGGCATTGCCGGTGATTAGGCAGCGCGGCGCGGGGGGGCGCGCGGCGGCGCGGGGCTGCGCGGCGGCCGGATCTGGAGGAGAGAGGGAGGGTAAGGGTATAATGGTAATTTTTATATTTTTATATTTTTTAATAATAAAAAACTAAAATAAGGACCCAGATGATAATTTTTGAAAACTTAGGGACCCAGATGATAAATTTTAAAAACGTGGACCTGTGTGATAATAACCCTTAAACTCAGGAACCTGGGTGAAATTTATGTTATATTATTTAAATATTTTATTATCTCGGTATTATTTTTAATAATTTCATAATTAATATAAAATAATTATTATTTTTAAAATAACATTAGATTCAAAATAACATAAAAGCAAGCATCTTTTTTAATGCTTTTCAGAATCCATATAATTTTGATTATCAACTAATAATTGAAGAAAAAATTACACCCAAGTCTCTGAATTTAAAGTTTAATAACGTACAAGTCCACATTATAACATCGAGGTTTTTGAGTTTTAATAAATTATAAAATAGTTTTTTTATTTTTTTATTATTTAATTTTTTTAAAATTACCATTGTACTCCTCCTCCTCTCTTTCTCCTCCCAATCCCCGTGATCCCCATGCACGCGTGAGGCTGCGCGACCGCTTGACCCGCCCGAAGGCCGCACGACCCGCCGGCAGCTGCTGGTGGGTTGCACACTCCGCGCCGAGCGGGGATCATGTTGAACTCTTTGATTTTGATGACCACAATTAATTTAGTTATTATAGACTAATTCTTTTGTTTAGTGTGTTAATAAGTTGTATTATCTCATTTGAGGATTAAGTCCAAATTAAAGTCAAGAGAAAAGCGGAATCTCAATGGAATTTTATTATTTTCTTTTCTAGGACAATTATGTGAGCATGTGCATATTTGCCAAGGTTTTTACTCGAATTTTTCCTTTTAGTTTTCTAGTTAAGAAAACCTTATTTTTTTGTATTTATTGTGTTTGGTTGTTTAAGAAAAAAACTCATCAACCTATTTATGTTAAGTAATTTGAATTGAGAGCAGCTCACTCAATCTATTGATTTGAGTTTGAAGCTTAATTCAAAACTCAATACTTATCATATATTAAGTTAGAAGTTGGTTTAGCTTAACACAATCTCATGCCTATGATAGATGCCCACATGATCACTGATTGCTTTTCTATTTTGGTATGTGGCAACTAATAACCTATTGGTTAATACCTATATATTTTTCAAAAGGATTTATAAGTCACATCAATTCAAAGCAAGAGCCATCATTTCATTCCTTTGTAACATGTGTTTTGTTTCCCCCATGACCTCTTGGCTTGTGTTCTGACCTTTTGCAGCTCATCGTTTTTGAATAGCCTGATTTTTTTTTGTGTGTGATGGCTATCATGTTAAAATATTGAGGGATGCCCTTTTATTTCTTTTTTACAAGCTTCCAAACACAAAGGACAAAGAACTGTTTTACTTCTCTCTCTTTTCAACAGAAAGAATTTTGCGTGCATCTTTTTAAGCTTATGTGATATTCTACACCACTAGTTTTTTAAACACGGTTTTAAAATTTCTGCACTTTTGTTTTTGGAGAGCACCAATTTACCTTCTCCACTTAAGCTCTTACTCAATTTTCACTCTCCTAAGATCATATTTGCAAAATCTTTAAAGGAGATTGTAGTGTTTCTTAAGTGAAAAGAAACAGTAATCTTCTCTGGTTCTGTTTTTTTTTTTTTTTTCTGCTTCTGGAATTAGTACTGCTGCTGTTTTGTGTTTGGTTTGTTGTGAATTTTGTTTCTTAAGCTATTACTTATTGAGATTCACCAAAACTCTTGTTTTCTTCTTGTTCTTCCTATTGAAGGCTCATATTGTATCATTCTTCTCTAAATTATTCTTTGCTCATTATTTTTAATTAGCTATTTATGGAATTATTCAAGTATACCTTTGGCTAATTTGCATATACATAGAGTACCTCATTATAATATTAATTTTTGTACATGCATTGTAATTTAAGCTAGCTAGTCTAGCAAAATCTATCCTTCCTTTTTTCCTTCTCCCCAGTGGAGGACTGTAAGTTTGCTTAGCTTTGGTTCCTGTAAAAAGCTGTAGGATTGGAGGTTTGCTTGACTTTGGCTCCTTGAAAAAGCCATAGGGTTTGTTCAGCTTTGGTTCCCGTAAATTATTCAGGACATGCATGAAGTGTTTGATACATATGTTCAACTACAAGAGGGTTACACTAAGAATTTTTTTATTTCAATTGGATTATATCAATATTCAGATTTAAGTTCATATTCTTAATTATATTGGTTATAAAAATTTTGACTAGACATATTTAAGAAAAAGTGCCTTAATGTATATTTTTACAGATGGTATTCTCCTTGTTAATAAGTCTAAAGAAGGTGCTAAAGCAAAATATAAGTTATGGAAAAACACATTAGAATCTAAAAAAAAAAATTTAGCAGATCAAAAATCGAATATATGAATATAAGTTTAATTAAGATAGAAGTACTTATAGTACGTAGGAAGATGACAATTGGTGATCAAATAATCAAAAAGAGAGATTGATTTAGATATTTTATATTAATTCTACATAATAATGATGAAATAAATGGTAATATTACTAGCAGAATCCAAGCAGAATGAAAAAAGTAGAATAATGCATCTAGCGTGTAATAGAAAAATGCTACTCAAACTTAAAAAATAATTTTTATAGAATATATAGTTATAAAGTTAATAATATTATATGGTAGTGAATGCTAGCCTATAAAATAGAAATGCACAAATAAGATAGATCTCTTAGAAATAGGGATGCTAAGGTTGATGAGTGAATATACATGAAAGAAAAAGATAAAAATGAGTATATTTCAATCGAGAATAAGTTTAGAGAGAGTAGGCTTAAATAGTTTAGATATATAAATTATAGGTCAACATAAGCTTTAATAAAGAAAATTGAATTATTGAATCATGCCTATACAAAAAAAAAATAGTGAAAAAATTAAAAAATATAATAAGAAACTATAAGAATTGATCTTATATATTTGAAACTAAATATAAATTTGTTACTTAATAAAATGTATATATATATAGCTGACTGTCTAATAAGATAAAGGCTTAGTTTATCGATCGTTAAATGTGTAACGGGAGGATGAGACTATTTTTGTTATTTTATATTTAAATATTTAATTACTTTTAATATAAACTTTATTTAAAAGACATAAAAATATCAAATAAAATAGAAAGAATCTAATATTTGAAATATTAATGTTAACTTAAGGGCTTTATTAACTATTTGATATTATCCTATAACTATAAAGACTTAAATGATATTTATTTTTATCATCATATTTTTTTAATTTATTTAAAAATTATGATGACGATATTTTTTGAATTTAAAAAATTAAAATCCTCTCATTTTTAAATAAATTACTCCTTTAATAGATTCAGACAACACCATGAATATTTACCCTTGAATCAAAACAACAGCCCAAGGGCATTAATTATCATTCTATATATATATATATATATATATAGAACTGTTTATCTAAAAGTACATAATTATTTTTATACTTTATATATTTTTTTTTCTTTGCATGATTTTTTTACATTATATATATATATATATATATATTACAAATTTTTTAGAAGAACTAAAAAAACATGGGATAATTACCTACATGCCACACAATTTAATTTTATTTATACCTTACCCATCCATTCTTAGTTAATTATGCCATGCACACTCAAAACATTACAAAATCTTATATACACATATTTGAGTTAAAACTTAATCAAAATTTATTTAAAAAAAATATTCTGTTAGTAAATTATTAAAATTATATTTTTACTCTTAATGATACATATTTTTTCTCTTCCTCAATACCACACTAAAGCGTTGATTTGTCCTAAAATCAATTCACGTTGCGGATGTTTATTTCCTTCCTTTGCCGCCACCTAAACATTAAGATTTTAAGATTTTCACTCAAAATATATTTAAATAACTTTAAAATAATATGATGAACGGCCCAAATTTTTTGTAATCTAACTATAATTAGGTCATTGAAAAATTATGATTACTCATTATAATAGAAATAAGTTAAAATGTGTGTATGTAAAATTTTATAATATTTTGAGTGTGCATAGCGTAATTAACTAAGAATGGATTGGTAAAGCATAAATAAAACTAACCTATGTAGTTTGTAGATAATTATTTTAAAAAATATTTATATAAAAGAAAAAGTTCATATATATTGCGCGCATGGCATGCATGGCTCAAAGAAATTGAGCGTAGCGCACAATAATTTTTCCTCGAGGTGACAAAACTGTCCTACGGCGAAGGTAATTCCAAGGAGATTTCTCTCTCATGAGAGAGAGAGAGAGAGATCTTTTAGAGAGAGAACTGGCTTCATTTTGTCATGGCTTACAACGAGCATTATGCTGCCTCGGTCTAAGCGTCTTTTTTTTTTGTTTATTCAATATATTTTATAAAATATTTATTTATTTATAATCAAAAATGGTATTCACGGATTACCTCTCAATTACGCATAAAATAATCACTAGCTGATCAATTATGGGAAAAATTATTGGGTGCGGACAGCGCACCGTTCGGACGCCCAATCAGAGGGCGCCATGTGGCGCCCTCTGATTGGGTTCCGGAAGGTGCGCCGTCCGAACCCAATAACTTCTCCAATTATGGGTACCTATAACTGTAATTGATTTAACAGTAGAGAGAAACAATATGACAAGATGAAAAATGTCGTTAAAAAATTATATAGCACAAATTTTTTTTCTATGCTTACAAAGAGCATTTCAATATTGAGATAATTGCCTGTATGCCATACAATTTAGTTTTATTTATGCCTTATCTATCCATTCTTAGTTAATTACGCTATGCACACTCAAAAATATTACAAAATCTTACATACACACATTTGAGTTAAAACTTAATTAAAATCTATTTGAAAAAAAAATTCTGTTAGTAAATCATTAAAATTATATTTTTATTTTTAATGGTACATATTTTTTCTCTTCCTCAATACCACACTAAAGTCTTAAAATTAATTCACGTCGCGGATGTCTCCTTCCTTTGCCGCCATGCACCTAAACATTAAGGTTTTAGGATTTTCACTCAACATATATTTAAATATTCTTAAAATAATATGATAAAATATTCAGATTTTTTGTAATCTAACTATAGTTAGGTTATTGAAAAATTATGATTACTCATTATAATAAAAATAAGTTAAAATATGTGTATGTAAGATTTTATAATATTTTGAGTGTGTATAGCGTAATTAACTAAGAATAGATGAGTAAGGCATAAATAAAACTAAATTGTGTGACATGTAGGTAATTATTTCTTGAATATTTTAGAACAATGTCTTAATTATATATATATATATATATAATAAAAAATATTTATATATTTAGTAAACAATTACTTATAAGTTATATATACATAACAGGTGTTAATAGTTAGTGTCATTATTAAAAAAGTTATTGCATTATTTCATTAAAAAAAATTATTGCATTCTTCGCTAATTATTTGATTTCTTGTATAAGATTCTGTTAAATTTTTGTCAAAATTTATAATTATTTATGCGTGAGTGCGTTGGACAAGAAATAAATTTGATAATTACATTAATTTACACATAAAATTTAAAAATTAATTTAATATTACTAGAATTAACTAAAAATGTAACATAAAATAATTTTTTATTATTAAAAATTAAAATATACAGTAGAAAAAATAGACACAAACTTTTTATATATAATATATATTTTTTATAAATTCTGTAATATAGTTTTAAATTTTGAGCGAAACAATTAGTTTGAGCAGCTTTGTTTCAATATTTGATCATTTCTCGATAAAATTTCATATTTTTAGAATAAAATTTTTTATATGAAAATTTTAAATTTTATAGTTAATATTAATATCTCTGTCTATCAAAAAAAAATATTAATATCAAAATTATCAAAATGAAAACTACGAATTAAAATTCGAATTTTCGCGATTAAAATCGAAATCCAGTTGTGCAGTCTCCGGTGAGCTGCAGCTTGACACAGAGCACGAGAGCCGGTTAGCGGCGTGAAGGAAACGATCAACCTACGAGTCTTCTTCGAAGCTTCGTCTTGGAGAAGCTGACGTCACCTCTGCATTGTAAAACAATATTTTACTTGCCTGAAATTTCGTGCATATATTAATATATATACACATGCACACATCAATTTTATAAAATAATATGATATTTCAATTTTATTATGATTATTTTTTAAATAAAATTGTCCTTAAATGGATCGGATCAACACTCGATTCAATTCAATTAAACTCTCAAATAAATTCTTTTTTTGACCCATCAATCTACCATGTTTACTGACCCAATTTATTTATAAATAAATAGATTGGATATGAATCACTATTGACTTGACCAGTTTAAAATTCGATCCATTTATGTAATATAATTTGTAGTTCATATAGGGATACATTGTGGCTAATCATTTTTTGGGTAAATTGCAAGTAGGTTCCTATTGTTTGATCATATGTGCAAGTAGGTCAAATTTTTTCAAAATTGCTCAGATTGGTCCATTAGTTTTAGGTAATATGCAACTAGATTCAAAATTCAGATTTAACAGTAAAAAAATATATGAAATGACATTTTTACCTTTAAGATTTTTCTATCTCTTCTCTTCTCTCTCTCTCTCTCTCTTTCTCTAGCAGCATCGCAGGCAGGGTCTCGCCGGCGCCGCACGCACCTCCGACCCTGTCTGCCCTGATTCCATGTTCGCCGACTCCGCATCCGGCAACGGCAACGACGACTCTCCCTGCGTCGCCAACATGCTCTCCTGCACCTGCGTCGACCTCGCCGACCCTGCCATCACGCTCCCCTGCACCTGAGCTGCCATCACGTTCTCCTACACCTGCGATGGCATCACGCTCCCCTGCGACTGAGAGAGAGAGAGAGAAAAGAGAAAATCTTAAAGGTAAAAATATCATTTCATGTTTTTTTACTGTTAAATCTGAATTTTGGACCTAGTTGCATATTACCTAAAACAAATGGACCAATCTGAGCAATTTTGAAAAAAATTGACCTACTTGCACATATGATCCGTACACTTGCCCTCCCGTAGGTATCACAGTCGCGAGTCAAAATATTATCATCGAATGTGACGACAAGTCCGTACACTTGTCCTCCCGTAGGTGTCACA
>KZ454132.1:466423-480732 GCA_002786265.1 Apostasia shenzhenica
AAGCGCCTCTACTATTTGAGATCACGTTATCTACTTATACAACTCAGGATCTCCCTCCCTTTCCGATGTGGGACGATTCATTCCTGCGCCCCTCTCACCACTCATTATTCGGCCTAGAAGCCTGCCAGGAGCCGCACTTTGCCTCAGTGATTCCTTTCTCTTAGGACATCACCCGGCGTCACTCCCCGCCCTCTTCGGCCACGAGCGTCACACTTAATCTACAAATTATATTCCTTTCTACATATACATCTAAATCTTTTCTTTTGAAAATCATAATTTTTTCATAAAAATTAGAAAACAAATAATGCATGAATCGAAGGCATTAGAGATAATTATAACTAGAGTTGAGGTGGAAGAGTCGACTATTGGTTATAAGACAATAGAACCGATGTTCATATATATTAAAATAAAATAGTTGATATCAAATGAAGCTCTGATATAACACTGTTGGATGTATAATTTGAGAAACCCAATATATTACAAAAGAAGTGTAGAACATTGTAGAAGTGGAGAAAGAGCCCTCACACAAAAGCTTGAACTTCAATTAATGAGGAGGTTTCACCCCTATTTGTAGGTGATTTTGTAGGTGACTGAGCTCCATGCACCTCCTTTATATGTTTATCTTCTCATTAATTTCTAGCTAGAATTTTTCTAATTTATATTATTTAATACTAATTTTTAGATTTTCTTATAAGATATATACAAGATATATATATATTATTCTATAACTTTCTAAAGTCAATCTAAACAAACACTTGAATTAGATTTCAACACCCAAAATTAAGCAACCAAAGAGGTTATGCTAAACAAGTCAACACCTTATAGAAGATGCATATTAGTTAATTGGAAACATCCTTCTTCATGGTAACTGACTAGTTACAAAGATCTACATCATAAAATCGAGTAATACTAATTAATTATACTCCAACGAATCAATTGAAATTATGTTAAAATCAAAATATTACAAATAAACATGTGAAATTAATATTAATTTATATCACTTGAGGAAAATTTCTATATTTTTAATTTCAATCATATAATTAAAATTGTCACTTGTTATTGAAATTTTATGGCATTTTAATTGCATATTTTTTTTTCTATATTAGCATGCATGCATGAATATGATGACATTTATTTTGAATTATGGTGCTACTTAAATTTTTTTTTTTTAATATTTAAAGGTGACATAAAATTGCAATTTAATGTGGGTGAAATTAAGAATGTCAACACTAATCTTAAAGCATGAACTAAGTCAACTTTTTTTTGAAAATTTCAGCCATAATAAGAAGAAAATGCAAACTGAAGCAAGGGAAATTGCACCTATTTTAAAGCCTTTTAAGAGGTGGCTACATTTAATATGGAGAAATTAAATACAATATTATATATATATTATTATAATATATCAAGGGTGGTGGTTGTGGCTGGAAGTGCTCAGGCGAGGCTGAGAGCTAGAGAGGAAAAACTTCAAGGTTTTCAGCTGAGCATCAATGGCAGCCAAGCTTGTTTTGGGAGTCTGGCCCATTTTTCTTTATTATTATTTATTTCACTAAATCATAGTTTTCCTATTATGATTTCTGTTGTTTTAGTGGACTTTAATTTTAATTTTTATTTTATTTTCAGTAAAAAAACTTTAGTCCTACAGCTTATCGTTGAGCCGTGGTTGAGTTTTGTTAAAACTTTTTATATTATAGTACTAGCTAGTCTTTCTTTAATCTCTTTCAAATTCGATATATAATTTATTTTAGGAGCTTGTTTTTTCACTGTAATTAAAAAAAATTGAAAATATTTAAAATTTGAATTTTTTCATGACTTAGTAACTCTTATTTAACTTTTTAAAATTCATATTTTCATTTGCATCTTAACTTATTTAGATCAAATTATTTTAGAGAGATTATGTTCGGCTTATTTTAACTCATTTTTTGGATTTAATCCGTACTCTCATTTATTTTTTACAATAACATTGTGTACTTAAATTTTATTACTTTTCATACTGCAAATTATATCTCCAAGTCTACAAAAAGGTTGGAGTCATACCTACTAATACACAAATAATATATATATAATATATATATGCATATATATGTATATTTATGTATATTTATAGACACAACATACTGAACATAGCATTTGGAAGCAGTTCTGCTCCATTAAATATTTGCTGGTCCCCAAGCTTATTGCCTCAACATGTCAAATCATGAATATTCAGCCACTCCACAGTGCATGACAATAATTTACCTTCCCAACAGGGAAATAAAGGGGCCTACAACTTCCACCTCAAGGCTCGTTTGATTCGAAAATTTTCTATTAATTTAATAGTAAAAATTAATTTTTTTATATTTATATATTTTTTAATATTAAAATAAATTATTTTATTAAATTTATAAAATAAAAAAAAATTATTTAAAATTCAACTTTAAAACCAGACGGAGCCTTTAGACTTCTCTGGAGGACTACCTGCTGTAATGCTTAATCTCTGTTTAATTGGTGTTCAAGTTATAGTTATAATTATTTTTTAAAAAAATTAAATTAACTTATACATTATTTAATACATCAACCATTTTTATTTAATATATATATATATATCTAAAAAAATTATATATTTTTTATAAAAAAAAATTAAAAAAATTGTTGTGGCCAACTTGGGCACCAACCAAGCAGAGGTTAGAGCTCACAATATTGGTTTGGCTGAGCTAAAACATACAATAAACTTATTGAAAAATAATTTTATTAATGTTTTATATTTATTTCATATTATATAAATATTATAAATTAATTTTATTTTATATCTTATATTTTTAATAAAAATAAATTTTATTTTATATTTCACATAATTTTTAATAATAATTTATTTTTTATTTCACATCATAATATTAAAATAATTTTTTATTTCAAAAAATATAATTAAAATATCCTTAAAATCACAATACAACCAAAACAGTTAATTATATCAATACTATTTAACAATATCCTTGTAAAGCTCCCTTTCTGGTAACCATACTAGCCCCTTACAACTAAATATTGTACATTTGGTGGAAATTTAAATCACCCATATTTAACATCATGATTTTTACCACTTTAATTAGGTGAGTTTGTTTATATTACATACAATTTTAATATTAAAATTTATTTATATTTTATATTACACGTACATATATTTTAAAATAAAAAAATTAATAACTTTATTCTACATCCTAAATACATACCAAATTAGTAATTAATAACTGATTTATATCACACAAATCACACATTCTAACATATCACATTATACACAAATTCTCAATAAAAAATATCATTATCTGAGTTTATATTTTCTATGCAAAATATCTCATAAGAAAGAGAAGCTAAAACTCTCTAGTTTTCTACCAAACCATGCATCATTAATGTTTGAAACAGAATCACCTAGATTGTAAAGAGCGGCTCTTGGTATGCAGGTTTTTAGGTGGAGAGATACAAAAATAAATCGATCTACATCGACGTGATCTCAAATAGTAGAGAAGTCTTTGAGCAAAATCGTAAAATTAATAATGAGATACTTACTTGAAGTTATAAGCTTACTTGAACTGCATGGAGTGCATGAAGTGATATATAGGTGAACTTCTAGAAAATACTTAAAACTAGTAAATAATACATTTAATTTACAACTGAATAACGAGATCTTAGCGCTTGTTTCATTGCAACAAGGATTTGGCCTCACTAGTGCAAGACCATGACCATTGTCCGGAGAGTTAGATTTTTTGCATCAACGAATAATCGATCTACCTGCTGGCTAGAAATTATTTTTCTCACAAATAAAATAAACCATAGTTGTAGATCTCCTTGTTGGAGGAATATATATATATACGTATGTAATTTCTATGATCACTGTAAAGTCTAAGTTAGGGTTTTCAAGTACTCCGTTTATAGTTCCACAAGGAATCGAATCAAAACCCAAAACTCTATAATTCAGAAAACAGCAGCTTTAATTTTATTGATGAAAAGGAGAACAATAAACTCAAGAACTGCTAAAAGAAAAAAGAAGAACGGAGATCAAATTAAGAAACTACTACGTTGTACGTACTAAGAGCGACCTCTCCCTAGATGCTGCTGCTGCTGCTGCGCTGCTGATTGCTCTCCTACAGGTTCCTCATGCTTATACCCCCGTCGGCACCATCGTCCCAGCTCAGAAAACGATGTTCGTTCCCCCTAAAGTCGACGGCGAGTTGGCCGGAGAAGAACGAAACCGTCCCTGGCGACGTCCCTGTCGACGACGACCCCGAGATTCCGGCCGAAGCATGAGAAGCAGTTATCCCCGCGCTGCCTCCGCAGCCAAGCCCGAGCGCCATCGCCGGGGCCGCCGGCGCCGGAGAAGACGCTCGGGTGACGGTGGAAGCGATCTCGAGATTGCCATTATTATTATTATTATTATTATTATTATTATTATTATTATTATTATTATTATTATTATTATTATTATTATTATTATTCATGTTGCTGCTGTTGCTCGACTCGAAAGGAGCGGCCAATTCTGGCTTTATTGAGTGATTGTTCAGAATGGCGGCGCCGGCGACAGTACCGGCGACGCCGGTGGTGGTGGTGGTGGTGGTGTTGCTCTGGGCTGTGGAAATGGTCGTCAGGTCTTGAGACTTCCTTCGCCGGCGATTGTGGTCGGCGAGGCGCTTCCTGCAGCTACGCTTCCCTTGATCGAACTCAGAAAGTACATGAAATCTGCATGCATCTTCAAACATCAAATTAATTCGAAAATAATAATAATAACTACAACAATAAATAAAATTTTATCCCCAAACAAATGCCAGTTTCTCTTTCATTTGTATATATGTAATCTTAATTCATGAGATTGAGTTAAGTTTTATGTTCTTGCTAGATATCACATGTTAATATTTGGTAATGAACTGATCAACTTAAAAATGAGTATAAATTTTAGGTGCATTTATTTGTAAATGTTAATTATAATATACTCATTTGTTTGTAGGATTGTTTTTAATTAAGGTAATTATGACATTTTTATTTTGAGATTTGCAAAGTTTCAAAAATAGTTATATAATTTTATTTTAAAATATGTGTATAATATGAAATAAAAGTATTTTTTATTTTAAAATTTGCATACCATGTGAAATAAATTTGATTTTAATATTAGATCATTTGTGTAAGATTTGATAATTTGTCAGTTTAAAATTAACATTACATAATGATACTTATGACTTGAAAGTAGTGTGAGTATGAAATAAATTTTTTTGATAGAAATACGTGAAATAATAGTAATTATGTTGGAATATGTGGGGTGTAAATTTAATTATTTATCATATTTTGATATGTGTGAAAAATATGAAATATAAGAAAATTAAAATTTAAAATATTTATATTATGAAATATAGCTTTCGTTTGATTTTAAAAATTATGTTTACTTTAGCATGGCTAAACAAATGCATTATATAAATTATAACCCATTAGTCTTGCATGCATGTGTGAAAAAAAAATCATATCTTAATAAGTCATTTTTTTAATCTTCTTTCAATCAAACCATTCGTAACTTTTATATGATAGGATCTATATCCAACTGATCATATCTAGATTAATTCCCAATGTTTAAAAAAAAAATCTAGATTAATTCCCAATAAAAATATTCAATTATTTTCATGCCACCACAATATTGATCTTACACATAGAAAAAAAATTATGCATTGAAAAAGTAGAGATATTATTTGAAAATAGAAAACTATAGTATATATATCAGTTTCAAAAGTCGTATATATAACCACTTTCCAAATCTTAATTATGTATCACTTGTATAACAATTTTTAAATCTAAATTACACTTAAAATTTTAAATTTATACCACTAACTACAAAGTGAAGTCATTTGAAATGTAACAAACACATAAATTTGATGTTCAAGGTTTCATCTAAAATGAACTTAAAAGATCACGATTAAAACTAGTTTTTATTAAAAATATATATAAAAATATTTACCACTACAGTATAATTAAATTTATTTGCGATTATGTATGCAACTCATAAAAAATTAAAAAAAAACTGTTTTTTTAATATTTTTATAGCTTTGAGTAGGCTCAAGTAATATTTAAAATTTAAATCATGTATTGATATGTGAATGGAGGGCGCATGCCACAAAGGATGGGGGTGTTTCCCCGCCCACCTACGCGGCTTCTCCTATTAGCATATGATCATTGAGATGCAACATTTTTTCTTTTATTTTGTAGCACTTTTAAAAGTTAGATACAAATATATAAAAACTAACCCAACTTAATAATCCAAAGACCATCTAATCTAAAATCCTAATTTATGTTGACTTTATGTAGATTTAACATAAGGAGAACATTAATATTTGACAATTTTTTTTTTATGTTTGATAAATAATTAATATTACAATATATATGCATATATAGAATCAATGAAATCGCCAACAGAATGAATGAAAAGGAGAAACGGTGGTTATAAAACTACCGACTGCATTGCTGACAAAAGCGCTGGGAGAGGCCGGCGGCGATAACGATAGAAGCCTTGGAATGGAACTCACACACCTTGTGCCGGCGGTGGTAATGCTTCGCGTGAGTTAGATCCACCCCGCAACCCTCCGCCTGGCACCTCGCCGTTCGAGTTCGCCGCCGGCACACTCTCCCGCGACCCATCTCCTCCTCCGGCGACGCCGACGAGAAGTACGTCCGCACTCCCAGGTTCAAACCGATCCTCGCCGGGGCCGCCGGCGCATGAGGCGGCGGCAGCCCGAGCCCGTACCTCTGCCCGCAGGCAGCTGCGTTGACCGGCGCAGCCGGGACCGTCGAGAAAAGCGCAGCCGCATTCAAATGCTGCGCCGGCGGCTCGAAGAACTCGCCGGCAACGGCCAGCCCGTGCCCGTCAAAGTGCTCGAACACACCTGGGATCTCCTGCCCCCCGTCGACCCCCCCTTCTCCGAACAGCATCATCGCCGCCGCCGCCGCCGCTGCCGCCGGGTTTGCCCATTCGTACTCCAGCATCATCTCTTCCGCTCGCATGCGCCACGGATTCAAGCCTCCATTTTTCGGTCGTCAAAAAGCTTGTCGCCGGTGACAGAGGATACGGCGGTAAGAGATGATCGAATCAAGCAGTTGCTCACCGCTAACCACTCTCTCTCTCTCTCTCTCTGTGAAAATCTTCCGGTTTTAGGACGAATAATCAAGTGTTGTTAATGTTTATATAAAGCACGAAATTACCGGAATCATCTGCCATTTACCGGACAAAAGTTATCTTTTAAGCTTTAACCTCTTAAAGCTTTCACCGGATAAATTAACGGTTACCGGCCAGACGTCGCAGGGAGTCAGGGTCGGGCATTTCGGTCCGGGGCCGCCGGCATCAAGCTGGGTCTGACCGTTTAATTAAAAAAAAAAAAAAAAAAGATGAGTCTGACCGTTAACCAGTAGACTTGATCTTATTTTAAATTTCAGCTCTTCGAATTTTTAGTCAGAGTTTAGTCTGAATCCAATGAGATAATTTATTCGCCTTTGGGATTATTTGAAATAAAATAAATATCAACTTTTTTACTAAATTCATAATATATTTTAAAATTTATTCTTGTATATTCGGGATAATATTAAATGAAAATAAATATGTAAAGTATACATAATTTGGTTCAATACAATAATATTGATATTAGTCTTTATGGAAATATCAATGTTATTTTAATATTTATTTTAATTTTAATTATTATTTATTTAATTAAATATCATTTTATATAAAGTTAACCATGCTAATAATTAACATTTTTTTCTTATCTCAATTTTCATGCTAATAATTAACATAAATATTAATATAAAAGTAAACTATTTAAACATATTATCAAATTAAATAATTATTTCTTTAAATAATATACATAGTATTAAAAAATTATAATAGATAGCTTGCAGCTAAATAAGCCACTATCAATTAATTAATAAAAATAAATTAAGGATACATATTACAGTTTATATATTTGCTTATTTAAAAACTTGTATTTATAAATATCAAGTTAAAATTAAGTTGTAGTACTTCTATTTCAAGCAGATAGATTTTGAGTTATGAGTAAATTAATTAAGTCGAGCTACAGCTGAGTTTTGAGCAAAAGCAATAGCCCTAAATTAGTTCGGTTTAGATGAACAGGCTCGCATCAGGAAACTGATTATCTTAATAAATTCGAGTAGGGCTTATATCATTTCAAGGTCTAGCGAATCTGCCTCGAATTAAAATCACATTGAATTTGGTTCATGTCAACTAAAATTTATTTATTTAAAGGTGCATTAACTTATAATGCATATTTTGTCTTATATTATATTACTTATGTACATTAATCAAATTCATAACATCAAGCATATTTATATCAAAATATGTTCCTCTTTACGTGTATCTTGCTGGCTGATCACAAATTAAAATTTTGAGTAGTTAATTATTTATGGATTTTCAAATTTAGAAAATAATTGATTGCTAACGTTAGATTCAAGATTCATGACTTCTTACGATTTTTGACTCGTTGCAGCTAAATTATTATTGAAGATACGAGGAATATCCGTGTCAATAATCGGTATCTAAATACAAATATGAAGGCATCCGCCGGTTATTACTGTTGATTTTTTATTGGCACAAAGAAAATTCACAATCTTTCAGCAAGAAAAAATTAATTTTAATTTGTATGACAGTCGTTTAGCTAATTGAAGGATATTAAAAAAAATTAAAGATTAAATTTATTAGTACCAATTTTACTGAGTTTCAAATAGGTAAATTTTACATTAATCATATAGATATTATTATTATTTTAAATTTATGAGATTATTTGCTTATTTACGTGTTAATTTAATTTATGTACATTATTTATGTAAGTTAAATACTCCATAAATAGAATTTAAGTTTAAAAATATATTTAATTAAAAGGCTGAATTGAGTTTAAGAAAATATCAATTTAATTTTGTTCAGTTTTATGATATAGTTTCCAACTTGATTGGTTGTGGACGACATCCAGCCGTCCGATCGACGATATGGAAAGCACGACCGTCCGATCGAATCTGGCGTTCCGGCATCACCGTATCGACGGTGGATTGGGTGCTCATCGGATGCCTCCAAAGTCCGTACGGAGACGCTGTGGCGGACTGACACCGCGAAGCTTGTTCGCAGCTTCCTCGTTCGTGAAATCGCAGTCACATTTCACGCCCTTGTTATGGCTGCGGGATCTCACCCCGGTATTTTCCATTAATTACGCCTCTGCCATTTCCTTTGTCCTTTGCTTGCTATTAAAATTCCCAATGGTATTTTCGTTATTTATTGCAACTATAGGGATATACTCACGTCGGAATGGGACGAGTGGGGAAATGGGAAATGGAGATAATCAATAGGCGCTGTAGCTGAGCATAACGTGCTTATCACTCAAATTCACATACTGTTCCGTATGGCAGTTCGAACAGCAAACTGCTCGATAGATCCAACCGCATGTCACCACGTCATTATGTTTTCACAAGATGAGACGTGGAGGAACGGTTGTGGGTCCAAATCTGAAGGGGAAAAGTGTCGGCTGTTTGGTTTTGGGCAGCAGTTTTACGGGGTTATGTCAGCGGGTCGAGGGATCTCAGCCCTTGAAATTTGACAGCGACGGTGGAACTGGGACGCTTGATCGACGTTCCACGTTTATGGTTATGAATTTTAATAAATGGGCCATTTCAATAGGCCTTCTAACTAATTGAATGGGCCGTCATTTGTTATGAGTCGGCCCATTTAAGGCCCAAATTGCCCAAAAAGGCTATGTTGTATACGATTTGTGGCACTAACAATCTCTTTATCTTAATTAGTTATTATTTTATTTTATAACTTGACCTCAAAGTTTTTTTGGGATAATACCTAAAATCTTCTAAAACAACATATTTTTTTCAAAAAAAAATATATTTAGACTTTTTACAATAACTATAAAATTTTATTTTCTAATTATGATTGTGAAAATACTTATCAGTGACATGTATATATAAATTTTTTGCAAAATTTTCTTTACATTATTAGCAATGGATGGACAATTTTTTATTTGAATTCTCATCCCACCTTCATGAGTCATCTCCGGTCTCAATTTAAAATTATATATGAATCATACAAAAAATAGACTTTTTTCTTACTCATCTTGACTTACGAGATACAATTCATAGAAATTCTTCCATTCAGATGGCACTTGAAGGCAAATAGGAGTGCACTCCAACAAATGGAGACACTTTCATCTATGTAACGGGCTTCTATTTGCATTCAGACAATGTTCCATTCAAATGCAAGAAAATTTCTTAAATTCGGAGGGAAGGTAGCTCTGTCTTTACTATTAGAAGAGGTGCTATAGCTTTTGTTGTAAACAAAGAAGCAGGTAATCTTTGCTGTCTTTCTACGTTTAATTTTACTAGCACAATTTAGTAGAACTTGTTGGGAATGGAATCGAATCTTGTTTGATAACACAAATCTCAAAAAAAATCCTACACAATGGTAACAAAAATCAGACCGAAAATAGGAGAGATGCAAGAAAACTTCATACAAGAAGAAAATATATTAAGCAAGACGAGTACACACAAGTTTTACGTGAAAAATTTCAAATTCTAGAAAAACCATAACCGCACTAGAGAAAAATTTTCTATTCTTCAAGTTCTCCAAAGAGAGTGCAATGTTCTCATAGTCTCACCCTTTCAAATTTTAGAATAACCCATAATAGTCAGAATCGATATACATATGTATTTATAAAAAAACCCTATAATAAACTTGGGGCTCAATAAATCTACTGGCATTCCCAAATATAATTATTCAGTAAAAAAATATGAAAGTTAAATTAATCTCTTCTTTTCAATCTGTCATAACGATTCTCAAGTTCAAGTCATAAAAGATCTGAGCTCCACATTCCCATTGGAGTTTGCAATTTATAGAGGCTAGAAGAGTCCACAAGACCGTTACCGCTATTCCTCGAGGAAATTTCAAATCATCTAAACTAACAACTCTAAAATCAAAAGTTAGACATGGATGAGGATTGTCTTGTACGAGAGAAGAAAAGGCAATTATGCCAAATGACTACGCTTTCTTTCTGTATCATCTTTTACTTAACCCTCTACCATTCTTTCTAGGGCCGGGCCTTTCAGATTATTTTGGGCCTAATTGAAAGGCCCGTTAGTGGCTTTCTCAACTGGGTTACTAGATGGGCCTCTAATCACTACTATGCAGTTTTTTTCTAACCAGTGAAGCCTCCAAAATATTTGTTTTCATACCCAAATCTCACTGTGAGTAGTCTGTTGTAGGGCCGGTTAATGATCCGATTTTGAGCCTACCTCAGCTCAAAATTGAATTAAAATTTTACATTCAATCTCAATCCAATTCAAATTATGAACCGGAAAAGTTCGATCCGAGAGAGACTTAGCCCGTTTATTACCGATTCAAGCTTGACCAAGCGAAAGTCGATCCAAATTTTGATATAAAGATGACTTTGTTTATTTATTCAACTCAAATTATGCTGTCCATTTTAATTTAGTGGCTGAAAATAGAAACAAGGAATAAATTTGAGTCAAACTGAATTTGAGTAAAACTCATGAAAGAAATTCTACTGTACTGATTCATTACAGATATCACAAAACAATTAACATAATGAAATATGTTATATATATATATAATTAAATTTAAAAAATAATCAATTCAATTTTGAGCTGACTCAATCAGATCATATTCTGGCTCAAGATTAAATTAATAAAAAAATAAAGCCATAAAAATGGCTATTTAGTCGGGCCCGCTTGAATTGAGTCGATCTCAACTCAACTCAAAATTCGATTCAATTTTTAATTAATTTTCGACTTTCGAGCTAAGTTATCAGCTTTAGCCTCGAGAGGTTCTTTCCTTCCGCATTCCATCACTACTTTATTTTCCAAATTATTTTTTTTTAACTTTTTAGAAAATTCTTGATATGTTCTAGATGTCCCCTATGACAAGCAACATAAAAAGTTTCATCTCAAAAAAAAAATGAAAATAATATGGGAAATTATTTTAATTTTTAATAATTCAAATAATTAATTATCTGTGAGTTTCTATTTACTAGCTGTAGTACTTGAGTTGATCTCATATCAAAAAATAAAATAAAAAAATTGAGCTGATCAGTTTTATTACTGTTACATAGTTGTGAACAAGGAACAACTATTTGGTTGTAGTGCAGGGATTTGATTAAAAAGAATCATTTCAGATAAAAAAAATACAATAAAAAAACTTCATACTGAGAATATATTGAAAATTAGATATTTAACGTGTAAATAAAAAGCCATATTTGTAAATGTCTCATTTAAAATCAACTATAAGATTATGTCTGTTCATTTTTGTTCGAAAAAAAAAAAAACTGTTATGCATGAAATTCATCTCCTCTTTATAGCCTTAGCCCGTTATCAATATCTTTGCCCTCCAGCAGTTCTTTGATATTTTTAGATTTATATGATTGACTATATCTGGACCTCTGATGATTACCTTGTCAAATGATGTTACACTCTGTATAATTTTATCGTTACTTTAATGTTTAGGTATTGTTGAGCCTGCATTCTAGATTACTCTTATTTTTATTTAATTTATTTTCTTCTCTAATAATTTCTTTGTCTTTGACTCTGGAGTTTTTGAATGCCCCAATTAGCTAGAGCCAGTATTTCCTTATCATCATTGATAATAACTAGAGAAGATTTTGCATGCATTCTTTTCTCATTTTTTGAAATGGATTTAATTTTTTACAAATATTATGTTACAGCTTGAGATCATGATATTTTCCTTTACGTGTTGTAATAAATATTTGAATTCTTTATTTTCATAAATAGAAAAGATATAGCCTCTTTCGCATCCAACTTTACTATCTTATTATTATTATTATTATTATTATTATATTATATATATATATATATATAATATATGGCATTCTAGAATACTCTCATTTTGATTTTATTTACTTCTTTCTCTAGCAATTTCTTTGTCTTTGGCTCTGGTGTTTTTGAATACCCCATTAGCTAGAGCAAGTATTTTCTCATCATCATTAATAATAACTAGAGAAGATTTTGCATGCATTCTTTTCTCATTTTTTGAAAAGGATTTAATTTTTTAAAAAAATTATGTTACAGTTTGGGATCATGATATTATCCTTTACGTGTTGTAATAAATATTTGAATTCTTTGTTTTCATAAATAGGAAAGATCTTGCCCTTTTGACATCCAACTTACTATCTTAATCTTATATTATTATATATATATATATATATATATTTTTATATATATTTACTGTTTATATATATATATATATATATATATATATGCCCCCAAACACTCATAATTATTAAAGAGAACCTTTATTGTCTCTTTAGGCATTCTCTGAAATTATTGAGCACAAATATACCTAAGTGATTAAGATGCAATGTTGTCACAAGTATTTTAGCAGAAAATATCATTGAAAATTTAGTGTATGATAGCAAACTTTTGACAAATTTCTCGTATGAGATTTACTTCTTTCTGTTTTTGCATTAATTTATTTAAATATCATGTTCAAATCTTATCGTGATTTTTTCATATAGATTTTCCGATGCTCGCCGTAATTTTGAGAAGTTTTTTGACGATAATATCTTTGAAAAGCTTTTTCAGAAGAGCATTATTTCTTAACTTTCTCTTTATCTTGATGATTCAAGATCATCAACAACAAATGTTTTTTTTAAAATATACATATTACGAATAATATTACAGAAAATAAAAATTAAATTATTTTAAAATTAAAAAATTCAATTAAATTATTTACATGTTAAAAAAAACTGAAAAGACATAATTGCACAAAGATGATTGATGTGTTATATAATTAGGGTTCTGATATTTAACAAGTCCCAAAAGACTTCATTAATGCTAATTTTTTTAAATCAAATTTTTTTTATAAAATTTTATTTTAAACTAAGGGTAAAGAATAAAAAGAAATGTTAAATTGTGTTGCAAATTATAAATAATTTGATAATAAGTTGATATAAATATGATCATTGAATAGAGAATTGGGATTCAAATTATGATTAGTGCATGCTTTAGTGATAATTTTTTTTAATTAACGCAAATCTAACTCAACTTGAAATCGATCTAAACTTTAAATTTTTCGGGCAATTTGAATTGATCATGCTTAATTGAGCAATTCAAATTTGATAATTTTTGGTATGATTCAAATCAAAATTAACCAAATCTAAAATTAGCACAATAACTTTTAAAATATTTATTTATATTAATCAACACAAAGCTCATTTTGTTGCATATACTGCACACACACACACACACATATATAAATATATATATATATATATATA